>PVHP010005800.1:0-63491 GCA_004024765.1 Zapus hudsonius
GTCCGTAATCCAAATAAACCCATTCCTCCACAAGCCACTTTTGTTTGGGTTCTTTTTGCACAGCAACAAGAAAGCTGACCGCAACAGTTTTGGTACCAGGACGTGGGGTCATCTGTTGCTGCTGGAACCCTGGTCTTGTGGCTTTGGTTTTCTGGAAGTGATCTACAGGAGGAATGTGGAAGGATTTGAACTCCCGGCCCAAGAGGTGCCTCGCAGTGTTGTGAGTACAGCGTGATGGTCAGAGTTAAAAGACCTGAATGTAATGCGAACTATGGACTGTGAGGTTTGGCTTACGAGGGGGAGAAAGAACTTGGTCAGGACTGTGCCAGAGGCAGTTTGTGTGAGAGGCTTGCTGCATTCTGCCTGCCTGTGTCCTGGGAACCTGTGCAGGGTTGCTTGAGGTAAAGATGGACTGGTGTGAGCAGATGGAGATGGCACAGAAAGAAAGATCTTTGGGTCGAAACTGCTGCCCGTTCACCTGCAATTGTTTGAGAGATTACAACCACCTTTTCTACCAAAGGTGACATGGCTCTCCATCTGGAGCTGTACATTGGCAACTGTTGTCTGAATGCAGGTGACCAGGACAGGGGTGTGGAGGCCATTTTAACTCAGTGAACACAGGCCACTCCTGGGGCTTTGAACTAAAAGGTCCAAGTTTTTAATACTCCATGCCACCCTTCCCTTAGGCCTTGTATTTTCTAGTGAACACAGTTCAGAGGGATCTGTCATTGGCCAAGCCTCACACCACACACAGTAAGCTCTAGGTAGCAGTGGGGCCCAATGCAGTAACCATTACTGATAAGTAGAGGGCGCCACCAGGTCCTGTGAGATAGTACGGTTTCTCCAGTTCCTAGGCCCCTACCACACCCCCAACTCTGGATCCTTCAACTGACCCTCCGCCAGCACCAGGGTCTGTGTAAGGCAAGTGACCTACTACTCTGTGTATATGGAGAGGCTCCTTGGCACCCTGTGGGTCCCAGTCACCTGGAAGAAATGGGGATCTTGTCTTTTGGATCAGAGGCTACTGCCTCCTGACTCCTCCCCTGTTAGTTTCCAAGGTGACCTTGCTGAGGCTCATGCTCCTGTTTCAATGCACAGGCCTGAGTAGACTGATGGCAGACTGGCTCCCTGACTCCCCACCCCACAGTGGGCCTCATCAATCTAAGACCAGAGGGCAAAGACCCTAGTGTGTGAAGGGTGTCCCATGGAGAAAATGGGGGCCACCACTGGTAATCCAAGATATCCATGACCGTGACAAGGCCAGTGAAGGATGAAGTCTTTGCTGTGACTCCAGCAGACACTCATCTCTGCCGGAGGATCCTTTAATTTCTGCTTTGCCCTGTCCTGCAGCAAGAAGCGGTCTATTCAATAGTGCCTCCAGCATGCAGCCTGCTCTACTGCATGCTGTCCTCCTATTTAGGCAAGGATGCCAGGAAGACAATGTGGAGAAGACTAGCCAGTGGAGGGGGTGTGGATTTTGGACCCACATTCCCAGCTCTCTCCTCCAACCACACAATATAAAACCAAGCTCAAACAGCTTCCCCAACAATAGAAACAGATAGCTTACCCTCAACTCTCGCACCAACCCTTAGCTGAAACCAGCAGAGGGAGATGGATGACAATGGAACAAAGACAAATGTTTAAAGAACCTGCATCCCAGAGGGTGATTTGTCCCCTTCACAAGGTACCTCTTATCCACAAGCATGGGTCTCCAAAGGCTGGTGTCTGAGGAAGGGTAAGGCACTCTAGTTCCTTCCCTGCCTGAAGCAGCCTTTGTTTGGAACACCTGTTGGAGAAGCCTGCTTGCCTGGCCCAAGTGAGAATCTTATTGTCCTCGTGTGGCATGAGAGCTCTCTGGGCAAGGACACACTATGGTCTCATTGGAGCCATACTTTAGAGCCCCATCCTTGCCACCTGGGGAAGATAATTTTGTACACAGGGGCTAGGCAGCCTGCTTCAGGTGATCTCCTTAACTCCAAAACTGCCTGTTTCTTCCCAGGTCTCAGAGGTGTGGCAGCATGAGATTGGAGCCCTGCTCAGAATGGATGTGGCTGTGTGAGACCCATGGCACTTATACATGACAGTAGAGCTCCGTCCCATCCTTAGCAATCCCATGAGACAGACCTCATCATCCCAGTTTTACTAAAAAGACAATCCAAGAGTGGTCAAATAATCCCCCCCAAAAAAAATAATTTGCCCAAGTCATTGTTGTGAATCTATGTACTCAGCATTTCTGAGTTCCCCCCTCCCACCCCATGTCATGAAAATCATGGCAGACTGGCCGGAGGGTGAGGTTGACCTCAGTCTAACAATATCAAGCTAAAGGCATCATGGAGGACTGTGGTGAGCACCAGCAAGAGAGGATATGGCCCAGAGAAGAATCAGTAGACCCACCTTTACGAGAAGTCAAGGGCAACTGGCCTTGGAGCCCAAGTCTGAAGGATTAGAAGGTACCAGAGAGTCACAGAGAGAGAGCTTTCCAGGCCAAGGTATAAAGGCCCTGAAGCGGCAGAGAGAGTAGCAATTTTGAAGACTGTAAAATGTCCAAATTTCCTGGTATAGGACCCAGCAAGTGGGAGAAGTCAATGCTTAGAGAAAGTGCAGGCCTGGCCAGATGTGAGAACCTTGGAGCCACTCCCAAGACTGTCATTCCAGTGACTCAGTGAGGGAAGTGACCCCACCATTGGCCTTTGAGAGGCAAACAATAGGAAGAATGGAGAGCAGCTGAGTGGCTGTTATAAAGGTCCAAGCAAGCAATGATGCTGGTGTGGACCAAGGTGGAGAGAGAGACTGAGAGTCAGTGGAAAGCAGGAGTAGGAGTGAGGTGAGGATGAAGAGGCTGCAAAGCTGGATGCATGGCTAGATGCATGGAGCTGCCACTCACTGCAAAGGGGCTCCAGTTGGAGTTGGGTTCTGGACAAGTTTAGCTGCAAGAGAAGGGCACCTTCCAAATGAAGCTCTGTGTAGTTGACTCAGGAGCCCAGGTTCAAGAAAAAATTAGGTATGGGCTGAGAGAGGTGCCAAGGGAAGTTGTGGGCATATGTGAGCCACTGTGGAAAGGTCACAGGGTGAGGTGGTAGGGAGCTCCAAGAGCCAAATCTGCCAGGCATCAGAAGAGAAGGGACTTGAGAAAGGAGAACTGGCCATCTGTGCCCATGCTGGCAGGAGGCCATCTACAAGGGTGCCCATGTGCCAGACATCATGATCAGGCAGGCAGTGGTGACCTTGTAGCAGTTTCAGAGGAGAGTGGGGTGGGAGCTAGCCCATGCGGAGAGAAGCATGGGCTGGTGCATACTGGGAGCTATTCCCTGGTTCCAGCTCAGGAGAAGAGCTGGTGGGATGGTGTGCATAGATGAAACACGGACCGATAGATACAAAGCCAAAAGGAGGAAGAGAGGAAGACGAGAGAGCCATAGCACAGAGGGCACCTGTCTCATGGGCACACAGAGGGCCACAGCTCTCATGGATCAGCCTGGGTTCACCGAAACCATATGCTCGGGGAGCAAGAGCCTGTCCATGGGGAATGTGGAGAGGAGAGGAAAGGGGAAGCTGGGTCTAAGGTTGGACTTCTCTGCAGTGCCAAGGCACAGTCTCCACTCTGGCCTGCAGTGCCTCTCTCTCCACAGCAGTGGGGGGTGATCCTGTGTCACTGATAGAAAGAGAAGATGGCTGAAAATGCAGGCCCTGAGTATAAGCTGGGCTGTCATGGAAAGGGAGGACTTGTAGGTGTAGTATGATGCTTCAGAGCCCAGTGAGAGACATGAGGTCAATGGCTGCAGGGAGCAGAAGCCATAACAGAAAGGGTGAAAGAAGGTTAAGTTCAATCTAGTCCCACGCTTTGTCCACACCATCCCAAGCATAAGTGTGTAGCCAGGAGAATGTCTCCAGAAAAGGATAATAAATCAATAACTGGCAAAAATGTGAAAAGGCATATATATATGTATATATATATATACATATATATATATATATATATGTATATATATATATATATATATATATATATATATATATTGGCACTTAGTGCAGTATCATTTGTAATCGCCAAAAGCTGGAAGCCTCCCAAGTGTTACTGAATGGGAGACATCCATCCAAAAGTGGAGCTTTCTGGAAGTTCTTAAAAGCTGCTAACACTGTGTGAAACCTGGGCATAGTAACCAAGGACTAGTATTCTGTTAAAAAGGCACGATGGAGAAAGAAAGTTGAAATTCACCACCGTTCACTTAAAAGGAGAAGTGCTCACAATAAAGAGCATGATGTGTGCAGGTGATTAGACATATAAAATTTAAAGTAAAAACTTTGGTGTCCATTCATCCATTAAGTTTTTTAAGTTTATACAAAGATTAAAAGTCTGAAAAAGGACTATGCTAAATGTTCAAAGTAGTTACATAGTTAGTATTTACTAAGGGGATGAGAGGGCAGCATAGGGAGAAGCTGAATACCACACAAGTATTTTGTATAATTACAATGACAAAAGCTTATTTCTAACAATTAAAAGGAATATGGAACAGATGGATGTGTATATGTATTCCTGACAGAATCACAGAATGCAAAACACTTCTCAAATCTTGTCAGTCATAGGCTTTACTGTAAAGATGGACATGTAAGTCCTAACTGAATCTACAGCCATGTGTCCTTGGCAGTGTTGACATTGTTATTTGGGAAATAATGAAACAAATGCAGAATCACACTGGTGTCACTGAGAACACAGGACACAGATCAAAGCATAGTTGTAAGACCCCTGTTGTCCTGACAAAGAGTCAGTATGAATCATGACGTATGTCATCTTTGCAGAACAGTAGGTGTTGTTTATTGCATGTAACTGTGTAGCAAGGGATTCCCAAATTTAATGGCTTAAAACAATAACCACTCATTGTTTCAGTTTCTAGCAGTCAGGAATCGGGGTGTGGCTTAACCTCTGGTTCAGAATCTCTCTGGAGGCTGACCACGAGGGGGCTGTGGAGGCTGTATCTATCTGAATGAGGCAGTTTAGGGGTATCAGGGAGCATTAGAATAAACTACAGGAGATATGTACTTGATCTGGTGAAGGTGGATCTTGTTTTGACTTACTTCTTTCCCCTAACACCTGACAGGGGATGTGAATATGATCACTAGGGACCCAGCATATGGCATGAGATCAAGATGAGATCTAGGTTTTTTCTGATGTCTTTTTCCCCAAGGGAGTTTCCTTTCCCTAGAAACCTGACAGGAAGACATAAGATTGCAAAGCCCCAGGGCACCTGACATGGGAATTCAACTGACCAGCTCAGTTCCCATCCAGTGAATTTCCATAAAAGACCCCAATCAGGGTCACCAGGTGGGCTTTCCCATTTCTGGGGAGCCCCTTCTGCTCTGAAGGAGCTCTGCCATCTTTCCTTCCCTTCTACACTATAATAAACTCTTTGTAAACTACACCTTCTATGGTCTGTGGATTTCACTTATCGAATTCCTAAGGCAGGAACTGGGAGGCCACTGATACAATAGAAGTTTTGTGTGGCTGTGAACTAAACTTAAATGGTTGGGTATCCTAACTCCTGAGTTAACAGCTCAACTCTCAAACAGCTCTGTCACTCTCAAAGATCCCCCAAATTCCCATATCATGAACAAGGAAGATCCAATTTCAAGTTTTATCATAGACCACAAGCATCAGTTCCACATCATGTGGGCTTCTCTGAGAGTCAAGTCAGAGTGCAGTATCCTGGTTCCCTTAGAGAAAACAAGCAAGACTGAAGCCACCGTCTTTCTGAAAAGCATCCTCTCACTTTTGCCATCTTCTGTCAACATGTCACTTCAAGGTGAGGGGCCTTCCCATGGCCACATCAGGAGGTGGAATCACTGGGAGCCCTTTTAGGCATGCCTACCACATACACATGCTTCCTCAACTCTCCATCTGCAGTGATGAGACCCCACTGCACCCAGATGACAGTGTCCCAAATATTGTCTCATCTAGCTCATGAAGAAGAAACAAGCTGGTGTATAGCAGGTAAGGTGAGCCAGAATTTTGAATGATATCAGAAAGTACAAGAGCTATCAATGAGTACTGAGGCTAATGTGATAAGACATGAACCAACTCAAAGAGCCTCTCACTAACCCAGACCAAAGAGAGAAGCATCCATGAGCAGGATGGCCATCACACACCATTGCACAGCAGCAGGCTTCAACCAAGGCTCCTGGTGACAGCATGTAAGCTTCATTGGTACCTTTAGAGGGTGCCTGGAAACCCATTAATTTAAATGTTATTCAAGAGAAGCCCCAAAACTTAATCTTATGTGAACTATACTCAGGGTAACCAAATACTTGTGAGGGAAAGTTTTTCTGTATAAAAATCCAGTGAATCAATGGCAAGGAAAGGCAGAGTTAGAATAACCAAGGAGTGGATTAATGATCCTTAATTGCTACTAAAATCAACAGGCAAGAGAGAACCAGGTATCATGTGCCTCCTGATGGAAGGACGCAGTACTATCTATGAAGCTGTTCTGCCAAACAATCCACTGAATATGATCACCCTGTACCTAAAACCTTACCATTTGACTGGATGCAGAGGACAGAGGAACAGAAAACACCAAGAGACACAATCCACAAATCCTAGACAGCAGGAAACACCTCAGGACATGTGATTCAGAGTCTTCCACGACAGTATGCATAAAACTATTGTGAGATGGAAGACAGAGATGGGTGGGGAATCATCAAGATAAGACAACTGTAAAATATACCAACTAGTCTCCATGAGGGACCTCGATCAGACTTCTAGACAAGATACCATGTGCAACCGGGAGACACAAACACTGGTATTGAGTGACATAAAGAAATCACTGTTGATTTTATTTTAGTTGCAATAACAATATTGGAAGTGTTTTAATCAATATTTTAGAGATACATAATTGACATTTAATGGAAATATGATGTGAGATCTACAACTTGATTTAGCAAAAGCTGGGTAAGAGGGGGAGCATAGATCCATGGCAGGCCACGAGAGGGGGGCACTGAGTGAGTTTGAAGCTGGTGATGGGCATGTGATGGTGTACATAGCATTCACTCTAACTTTTTATTTGTTTGAAATTTTTATGATAACAAAATTAGAAGTATGGGTCTTTCTAAATGACAGTTGTTGTTGCTTTTAACTAGTGGCTTATTGCATCATTTTGAAGCATTGATCCTGTACACTGAGACAAGGGAAGAAGTACCAGAAACATGAAAGGAAAGCAAAAATAAGTCTTATTTGTAGACGTTTTATTACATGTTAGAAAAAAGCCAAGGAAACAACGAAAACTATATTTTGGAAAAAAAATTGTTAAGCCGGTGGTTTTGAATTGAATACAAAGAGTCCATAGCATTATTTGTACCTACAAACAAGTCAGGAAAAATAATGAAGCAGAAGATAACATTTACCATAAGAATAAAAGGGAGAACAGACCCAGGAATCAACATCAAGGACATGTGTCTGATTTCTGTTTACTAGTTTTATGTATGTTACTTTTTATTTGAATTTTTAACTTTTTATTATAGCTCCCATAATCATAGACCATAAACCATTATGATTCCCTCCCCACTCTCTCCCATATCTCTTTCCCCTCTCAATTAGTCTTGGTTTTATTTCAGTGTCATTATCTTTACCTCCCATTATGTGTAGGTATTATCAAGCACTGCAAAACCATGAATATCAAGGCCATTTTCTGTCTGGAAGTTTGCATCGTAAGCAGTCCTACCCTTCCTTTGTCTGATTTTTATGAATCAACTTTATGTATGAAGATAAATAAGCTTTAGCACATGGCAAGACAAAACATCTTTTGCCTGGGGACATTTCTATATTGTAAAGCTGACATTTTCTCTCTAACCACATAAATTGAACACATACTAAATAAAAATGCCAGGAGAAATTTTTAGAATGTAACTAGACAAGCTGATTCAAGAACATCTATACAAGAAAAAGGCCATGTGAAAGTCTCCAGGGAAGATGTGAAGAGGAATGATGGTTACAAGAACAGGAACGAGTCTAGAAAGCAATAAAATGCTCCATAAATCCCCATAAGGGAAACATCCTGGCTCTGGAACCTGAATGATCCCCAGATGGATCCAAAGGTAGATTCCCTGCAGTGAGGGAAAGAGGCTCTGGATAGTTTTGGCCACAGCTGGTTAGCTTGGGGGAAGACACTCAGATTGTAACTGTCTGCATCCATACACCAAAATAAATTTGAAATGGGTCAAATTTAATTTTTTAATAAGAAAAATTCTGGAGGCTGGGGAGTGACTCAGTGGACAAAGCACTTGCATCTTCCTGAATGATTAAATTCTGGGGATCTAACATATCGAATGGTGACCACCCTGCATCCACAGGATTCAACAAACTGTGGATTGAAATATATTTTTAAATTGCATGTATATTGAGTAATACAGAAATTTTGCTTGTCCTGGGGATAACTACTTACATAGTATTGACCCTGGCATCTAGAGATGGTTTAACCACACAGGAGCTCTTCACAGACTCCATGCAAACACTGCATCATTTTACAGGAGGGACTTTCGCATCTGCAGATTTGGGTATTGGGGAGGTGATCTTGGACAATTAATTGCCCTTGGATACCAAGGGATGACATTGTGCTAGAAATTTGCTTGGAAGGTAGAGCGTAAGTTCTCTCCACATACACACAAAAGGGAATAGATGTGTTAACTAGCTTGATTGTATAGATGACAATGTATTTGCATATTATGCTGTATATGTGAACTTGTTCATTTTGTCCAATTATACACCAATAAATCCAGACGTGTACCCAATAAAGGAATCGGCAAAGGTATGTTACGGTTCATGTCTGAATTGTCCCCCAGAGGCCTCAGCTGATATGGCCTAGGTGAAGGAAGTAGGTATGAGAGGCATGCCTCTGGGGACTCTACTCACTCTCTCTCTGCTCTTGTCTTCATGAGGAGAGTGGTTTTGCTGTGCCATGCGCTCTCATCACAGGCCACTGCAATGGGACTGAGCAATCAGGGTGAAAAATGCAAGCCAAAATAAATCTTTCCTCCTTTAGGGTTTTTATTAAGGTATTTGGTCACCGAAACATAAAACTGATTAGCAGAATGACCATGGGCTGTGTCCACTGTCCCTTCCTGAGAAGGCACTCCAGCCATGTCCATCAGGGTGCACATGCTCTATAGCTGGCAGAGAGGTAACCTAGTCTGCAAGAATTGTTTCTATGAAAGAATCCCTCACAGTAGCACTGATTGGAAACCCCTTATGAGAATTCCACTCAGCTGAAAGGAAAAGTGACATAATGAAATTTAAAGAAAAGGGGATGGACTTGAAACAGATCATACTTAGTGAACTCACACAAGAACAGAGACAAACACCGCATATTCTCCCTAAATACAGTTCCTAACCAGGTTAAGCTTCAACTCTAAGCACACCTGACAGGTGAATTGAGAGACTGTAAAAGGGGATGGAAGGAATTGGTGGTTGGGGGACAGGGGAATGGGGGGTGGGGGAACTTATACAATAAGCTAAACCAATAATGAATTAATACCATAAAACCCTTACTTGCATACAGTAAGCTCTTGAGGAAGCTGTGGGCATTGCCTGGTAAGAAGGGCCATGAATAGAATGGGAGTAAGCCTAACCCCAAGAAAAACTGACCAGGCCTGCATCTCCCTGTCCCAGTAATCGGTTACTTCCCACACTGAGCTGTTGATCGAAGAGACCCATGAGGTACCCAAAACAAGACAGGCTTTTGTCAAAGCTCTCTAATACCCACCCCAGGCCAAAGGTAAGACCCTATTGCTGAAGATAACAGAGTGTCCTCACACAACCTCCCATGATGGACTTATGTCTCTGGGACTGTCATCCAAATTAAACCTTTTCCTTTCATAAATTGTTTCTGGTCAGGGAGTTTGTGCCAGAAATAAGAAAGTAATATAACTCCCTCTGCTTGTTCCCTAGGCAACCTGAAAAGTAGCATGTCAACTATGTCATTGAGTAGAATTACTATGATAAAGATGACTAATTGGTAGACTGTATTTAGGGGAGGAAGAAGTATGTCAGGACAAGAAGCCAGTACCACATCATCGCATCAGCAGGGAGGAAATTGAGAGAAAGAACAGGAAGCAGAGCCGGGCTATTATATACAGTGACACACTTCCTACACCAAGGCATGACCTTCCCAATAGTGCCACTCTGCTGGAGACATATGAGGCTATGAGGGCCATTATATTCAAACCACCACAAAAGTTAGTAGAAAATCAGATTGTCATGCAAAGAATTCATTCACTATTTATAAAAAGCCTTTGCTTTCTTTTCTCTCTTTTCCTTCCTTCCTTCCTTCCTTCCTCCCTCCCTCCCTCTCTCCTTCCCTACCCCCCCCTCTCTCTCCTTCCCTCCTTCTCTCTCTCTCTTTCTTTCTTGATTTTTGAGGTAGGGTCTCTCTCTAGCCCAGGCTGACATGGAATTCCCAATGTAGTCTCAGTCTGGCTTTGAACTCACAGCGTTCCCCCTACTTTGGCCTCCTGAGTGCTGGGATTAAAGGTGTGCACTACCATGAGCAGATGCTTTCTTAATAGAAAGAGGGAGACAACAAAGTTGGTTTGGACTTTTCCCCTTCTTTTTTCTGCCTGGAACAGGAAGCAATGGCTTGAGCTATCCAGAATTGATGTGACAATGTAAAGACAAGGCCAAGAGAAGCAAAATGCTGATGTGACTTCACTGTCACTGGATGGGCAGAAGCCACACACACACTTCCCTGCCACACAGGTAATGCAGGTGGGAGCTTGCCCCAGGCCATTCCTACTGGTAAATGTGTTTAGCTCCAGACAGTCCTTTCACATTCAGTACATTCTAGGATTTGTTTTCATGATCCTCATGACTATCTGTTCCTGTTGTTCATGGATCTTTGGTCCATGAAGGTTTTACTGAATGTGAATTCTCTAATATAAAAGGAAAGACTTTTGCATAAGGTCTCCATACTTTCATAATGATCAAAGGACTGCTCTCCTGAATTAGGGCTTCAACCCTAATTTAGGGTTGTGCACATTGGTGTGAGCTGGTAAAGAGCAGTTTTATCCAGCCTTCAAGGCTTAAGGCAAGCAACCTTATGCTAATTTCGTTGGGAACAGTCTGAGGGCCTTCTGGGATGCCGAGACTTAGAGACAGTGGTGCAATGAATGTATATAGAATCTGTTCTCAGCTCTAACAGATACGCAACTGGTTTCAGAACCAGGGAAGTTTTCTGTGCTAATCATGCCCTTCCCTCAGCAGTCTGGATGAATTATTGTCATTGTCAAGTGCACTTCTTAGGTCCATAAGACCCTACTACCCTGGAAGCACTGTGACTGGCACCCACCCACCATAGCTTCAGAACACCAAGGAAAAGGGTGCTCAGGAATGCTATTGTTATGATATTGCCCCCAACAGATCAAGAACCCCGTTATACACTACCATAGGGTATCATGTGGGGATGAGGTCTCTTGGTGTCAATGATTAGGCCCTGAAGAACTATAGTACAGGCCAAGTGAGCTAGAATTACTCATTTGAGACTATCTGTATTGGTCAAAATATCTGTATTGGTCAAAATGGTGTCCAGTCTACTTGGGTTTTAAATGTTGGAACATTCTTACAAGGAAACTCAGGTTTTTATTCAATTTAAATAACACAAAGTTAGTTATAACAGTCAACACTGGTTTGAACCAGTTAATCCCTGGTGAACCCGTTGGAACTGGTTGAGCCTGTTTTTTTTTAATATTTTATTTATTTATTTATTTGAGAGAGAGAGGGGCAGACAGAGAGAGACAGAGAATGGGCACGCCAGGGCCTCCAGCCACTGAATGAATGAATTCCAGACACATGCGCCCTCTTGTGCATCTGGCTTTACATGGGCACTGGGGAATCAAACTCAGGTCCTTCTGCATTTCAGGCAAACGCCTTAACCATCTCTTCAGCCCGAGCCTGGTTTAAACTCATCCCTTAAAGAAAAACTAGGAGAATTCTATTATTTACCATTAAAGAAAAGCAAAGTGGGAAAGGTTTATAGCTATTTATTTCTGAAAAACCATTTACTTTGCTCTTATAAGTGTTTGTAAGAATTATCAGCTTATTGAAAAATTAATAAAAATCCATGTTGTTTATTATAACACAGTAGCAGAGGCAGGAAACCTCCTCTTAGAAGAAAAAAGCCCTACTTAAGAGGTTCTTTGGTCTGATGTTTAACATAACAGGAGTCCCCTAAGAACACCTGATGTATGCAGACCACATGGAGTCGGCTCCATCAACAGCCACGCAGGTGCTGTCCTCACACCAAAAAGTCATGCAGAACCAATCCATGTGTTTTGTTCTTTATGAATGTGAATTCTCTAATATAATAAACTAGTAACCTCCTCAAAAAAGAACGGATTGTCAGGTGGAGAGTATAAAAAAGGATAGTTTGAATTTGGAGGCCATTATAACCACCCTGAGTTTTAGATCATAATAAGCTGTTCGCCCAGACACATTTACATCTATTAATTCAGTCATCAGTGTCAGTAGTGGTGCAATTAGCGAAGGTGTAATAAATGGATGGGCTCCACTGTCCCATGCATAAAAGCAGGCAGATGGGCTGAATGCCCCCTCCCCTCCGCTTCTCTCCCCTCCATGGGTTTATGCAGCACTCAAAGAATCAAAGGCCCGAAAGCTCCTTGCTGGAAACTGTGCTTTCAAAACAACCTCTTCCAGAGAAAATCATGCATAAAAGTGCCATTCATTTTGACATAAAACACAACTGCCTCCTAAGAGATAAAATTCAAAGTCACTTACCAGCCACAAAGCTAGGGAATGATGCCACCTTCTTTGTCTGTTAGGAAATAAAAAAAAAAAATGAAGCAGGTACCAGTAGCAAAGAGGTAGCTTATAAGAATTCGTATAAGATGCATAGCATCACTGAAAAGCCTAACATCATGAGGGGTTGGTGTCCCCAAGAAGTCAGAGTCCCACAGCAAGCCAGTGTCACACAGAAAGAGGATGCTTGGAAGGAATACAAAAGCTTACTAATTAAACCTCAGGGATCCCAGTGTTAGCATATCATGGCTAGAAAGAGCCTAAAGGCCAAAGGGTTCTCTAACTAGTGGGTATAAGAATTTCACAGGCATGTCTTTAAGAGCAAGATAAAGGTGAGAGACTAGATGCCACTCCATGGGTGACCACTGTTAGTTTCAACAATTCTAGAACATCTTCTCAACTATTTAGCCAGAGAATGGAAGTCAAATGCTCAAGTATTACTCTGTGTGGGAGTGCTTTTCAAAAACATGTTGTAATTAGAATGATAGCCCCCATTGACACATTGGTCAAAGTCTAGAGACATTTTCAGTTGCTGTACCTGGGGTGCAGGATAGTGGCTACCGAAATCTAGTGGGTAAAGGTCAGAAGTGCTTACAGATGTCCTATGGTGCACAAGACAGTCCCCCTCCAAAGAGATATTCTAGCCTTAAATAGTGATGGCAGCTGAGAACCCCAGTTTACAACATGATTTTCTACAGATCAGGAAGCATTAATGACCCCACCCCACCAGCAACACACAAACATCCCACAGTCCAGCTATGAATCAGGACAGCCACTTTCCCCTCCCTCCTAGGCCAGGGAGCCCTTGCCTTCTCCCCATACAGTGGTCCCAGGTTTGCTTGACCTGGACTCTGTCTCCCCAGGTCCTGGGTTAGATAAGAACTTTACAGAGAGGGTGTGCTGACCATGCTGGGGCAGATAACTCTATCACAAAGATCCTGGCCCAGAACTCTCATCCTTGGAAACAGATTACCTCTGGGATGTTGTTGTTGTCAATGGGCCCATTGAGATCAGAACGCTGCTGCTTCCTCGGCTGCTCCAGACCATTGCAAACCTGGAAACCAGCAAGGGAAAGACTTTTTTTAATATGTTAGAGAAATAAACCCAGATACAAAAGCTGTGTATACAATGAGATTCAATCATATAAAATACATGTATATGTTGGTATATGAGCATGTGTGTAAATGCATACAGATATGTTTAACTAGTTGTGTAGTTAATATATGTACTTTTACACTTCTAAAATTTTGCAGTGGTTTGAATCAAATGTCCCCCTTAAACTCATGTGCTTTCAATGGTTGATCCCCCCGGCTGGGGGCAATCAGGAAGGTAAAGTCTTATGGGGGGGCTGTTACTGGGTGGCAGCTTTGGGGTGTTAAAGCCAGTTCCTTGTTGCCAGAGCTCAGCCCAATCTACTGCTGCTTTCTTCCACCTACTGTGTGTGGCAAGGTGTGGTGTCCAGCCTCTGCTCTACCATCTTTTCCCACCATCATGAAGCATCCCCTTGAGATTCTGAGCCAAAATAAACCCTTACATTCCATCAGCTGCTTTTGGTCAAGTATTTTGTCCCAGCAACATGAAGGTTGACTACATTTTAAATCATTATTTTTAATAAAATACGCATCTCATAATTTGCCACCTAAACAATTTTCAAGTGTATATATGAGCGTTATAAAGTCACTTGTGTTGTTGGACAACCATTATCACAGTCCATTCCCACGACATAACTCATCTTATAAAACTAACATTGTGTTTCCTTAGCCATGGCATCCTCCAGCCTACTTCCTGAGTCTATGAATGTGAATATTCTATTCACCTTGGACAAGGGGAGACATAGAGTGTTTATGCTTTCATGACTGACCTGCTTCACTTAGCATAATGTCCTCAAGAGCCATCCATGTTTTACATATGCCAGAATTCCCTTCCACTTAAAGGCTAAATAAGATTTCACTTTGTGTATGAACCATACCTTGTTCATTTGCCTGTTGATGGACACATGGGTTATTTATACCCTTTTGCTATCATAAATAATGCTGCTAATAACATGAGCATGCAAATGGATTTTTGAGACCATGCTTTCCTTTCCCTTGGATATAAACAGAAATAGTCACTAGATCAGATGATAAAATTTTTAAGAAATCACTACTAGTTTCCACAGTGGCTGTCCCATTGTACATTCCTCTAGCAGTACTTGAGAGTTAAAATTACTGTTTTAAAAATCTAAATTCTTGGGTGATAATAAATGCAAATGAGTCAATTTACTACTACAAAAATAAAGTGCCCATGTAACACGTTTTCTCTTGAATGAAGAAACCACATCATAACTTCCTTTACTTCAATAAATACAAATTAAGACTTTGGCACATTTTCTCCATTTCGTTCTTATTCCTACCATCCGGAAGGTAGAAGACCCACGGCATCAAAATCATGTCCCAAGCCCCACAGTGGGTTCTGGTAAGCAGCATGCTAAGTCAAGTCTCAGGACATCCTGGGAATAATTTATCAAGCAGTGACCACTGGATGTGATCCTACTGATGTGGTGACAGAAGTTACATTTTCACAGAGCCTGTCCTCTGCATGGTGGGGTCCCCCACTCTTGTGTCAGAGGTGAGGAAACTAAGTTTGTAAGTGTTTCTGGCAACTGCCAGAGTCTCCCAGTGATACAGAAACATGGCTAGGTACAGCTGCCCATCCTTGTCCAAGCTGTCGCTGCCCATAATTCTGGTATATTTATGAGAACCTGGGACATCCTCTAGCAGTGACAGGAAGGACATGTGCCCTAAGTGGTCAGAATAACTCCTAGATAAGTGACGTCCTCATGTCTGCAGGCACCACCAGAGGTGGTGAGGGTGACACAGGGCAAGGAGGAAGAGGAGGTGCCCCTGTCATATCCTGTAAGGGAGTGCCAGGACACAGCTGTGGCCCAGGCAGATCAGGTATCTGGTAAGCCCTGCCCCTAATCTCTCTGCTGAAAGCCTTTACTAATGCAACTCTGTGCTAACAGCACAGCTCCACAGACCTGGGTGAGTCTTAAAGAGAATTCATTTAGGAGCCAGTATCTGGATGCCCAAGACCCTGCATCTGGTGACAGTTTTCTTGCTGGCGGAGTCCTGAAGTCTTGTCTTATAAGGCTCCTAGGATTCAGTCCTGGTGCTCCATCCTTGATGATTTTATCTAATCCTAACTACCTCCAGACCACTGCAAACCTGGAAACCTCCCAATGCTTACCTCTAAGTATTACAGTTATTGGATTAAATTTCTGCCCTCCTAATACTTCACGATGGGGATTAAATGTCAAGGCACAAATGCTGGGACACACCTCAAACCTTACCAAACCACTGCCCTTCCTCCTGATCCTTGTCAGCTCTCAGGCCTGGCTGGACCACACAGGTGAGCCCTGACCTGGCCCTGCTGACCCCATATACCCCAAGGCCAGCCTCCACCTTGTCTGGGCTGCTGGTATACTCTTCCACCCTTCAGTGCCTTCCATCCCATGAAAAATAGTTCACGATTCCCCCAGCAGGAGGTCTGTGATCAGCTCTGAGACTCCACCAGCTGACTCCATAAGGCCATTTCTGCAGGGCTGAAACTGACTGGGGACCCATCTTGGCAAAGAGCCGAATGTAGCCTTCTCTCTCCCTGCTCTACCCCCAGCTCTGCACCTTCTCTAGGGCCACAGTACACCAGGCAAGAGTTCCCAAGAGCACTGGGACCTCACCTCAAATGCTGTCACATCTCCCTAAGTGAAAGCATCAGTGGAGGCACCTCACACCTCTCTGTTGAATGCACCCTGCCATTTTTAGGTGCACCCAGAGTGTGCTTTATTTGGAGGTTCCCCAGCATGTGGACCCATGTAGAATTTCTTTGCTGACAGCCTGCTCTGCCCTCCTGCTTGCCCAACAAATATACTCTACAGAAAACCTCCAAGAAAGCAACCTACCAAGCACCAAGTGAAACACATTGTCAATACTTTCTCACATGTTACAGCTGAGGGTCATGTCTAAAGTTCAGACAGAGCAAGGAATCTTTATACCAGATATGGTAATGAAGCAACAAGAGGGGCACCCTCCTTGGTTTGAGACAAACCAATCGTGAATCTTATGAGTAACTTTGGGGCAGAGCTTATGGCTTGGCCAGGAGTCAGAGGCTGGGTATCAGCACCTCCATGCCCTGTCCTGGAACTGCTTGGTGTGGGGCCACAATATGGGGCATCCATGAACAATGCAAAGTCTTCCATAGGCACCATCTTCTCAATTTCCTCTGACTTCTGAAGTCGGCAGCTCATTACCATGACAACCACATCTCTCAGTAAAAAGCCAGGTTGACTTTTAAAGAGGAAGGAGGGTGGGTTTCTTCCTTTGGAGAAAGCCCATCTGGTGTTCTGACTCTCATTGGAGGTTTGGGGTAAGGAAGTAGATTCGCAGGATGCCCCATGTAGCACGTGAAATTCCCACAGTTTAAGGCTCACATGGATCTGGGGCTTTAGGCCTCTTAGGTTCACTCCCTGGGTATGGCAGCTGGACACATGTCAAAATATGATGTGACCGGGGTTCCTCCAGCCCTCCACCTCACATGGGCAGCAAGGTCCCCAGCCTCACTAGGTAAACTACTGTGGGGCATTCTTGACACCAGTGGCTAAAACTTGCATCAGCCATCCACCAGAGCATGCAGCATACAAATCATGTGAATTGAAACATGATCTTTGGTGAGGAACCTTCATCATGGAGCTCTGAGGGCAGAAAATTAATGTGTGATGTGTAGCACAAACTGGTTATAACATGCTGTGATCCAGGGACAGCTGCTCAGGGCAGAGATAAATAGCTTTAATAAAAAATACTAATGTGAATAAATCATTCTAATAAATATGTTGGATGCAGTTGGTACAAAATAAAGCTTGAAATTTCAAAGTGCCAATTCTGATTTGTCTTGATTCAACTGAAAACACAGCAATATAACCTACGTTGTTTCGGATGAACTCACAGCAAACCAGCTCACATCCACTCAGCTCACACCATCTGTAATAATAGCAGAGTGCTTCCAAGCCTTCTGCTGAATGACAATCATACTGGGAATAGGGAATATCAGTTCAAATATAGGGAAACCAGTGTCTCACTGTGCCACATCTCTCGCCTCAAACATGGCCCTGTGACAGAGAAAGCTCCGGAATGATGGATGACTCAGGTGACCACATTCTCTGGGAACCAAGTCATATTCTGTTTTCTAAAAAGCCAGCCTTGTGTAATCATCTGATATTTCAACAGATTTCTTTTTCCATCTATCTTGGGTGGGTCAGACCAGATCTGCTACACGATGTCATTTCCAATTCGGGACTAGCCAAGAGTGTAGCCCACTAGAGTCAGAATGAAGGTTTAAATCAGGAGTGTAGATATATTTCAAAAATTCTTGAATCAGGGCTGGGGAGACAGCTTAGTCAATAAAATGCTTGTGTCACAAGCATGAGGACCCAAGTTCAAATCCCAATACCCATGTAGAAAAGCCAGATGTAACGGCTTTGAGCCTGTCCCCTGAATTCTCGGGCAGGTCTTAGAATAGGAGGGCAGGAGGGAGGGGCCCTTTTGTATTCCCTTACCAGGTTATTTCATGAAGAACTTTATACTAAAATTACTCATCTATCTGAACTACAGCTTTATTCAATACATAAATTTACCCCCTTTAATAATGTGTAAGTGCACAGTTCAGTGGCATTAAATGTATTCATAATGTTGTGCAATTATCACTGCCATCTTTTCATTCCATAATACCCAAATTTTATACCCCCCTGAAACTGTAATTTAACAGAGTACCCTGTAAAAAAATCCTTAAGCAGTGCCTACAAACTGCCTCTCCTCTAATGTGGCTTTGATCTCTGTATCTGGCCTGCTAAAATCCCCCCACACTGACCACCTGGACCACCAGAACCGGCTGGACACACCGTCTAATTACTGCTCATCATGTTTTCAAGTGCAGCAAGTGGATGAGTGCTGCAGGCCCAGCACCCCAGAATACAATCATTCTTTATTCTAAACTGGACTTTGGGAACTTCTACTTATGATGGCGTCGATGGCAGCATAGTAGCCATGCCACAGCAACCTGGGGTGGAGGAGGCAGAAAAACCACTGAATGCACTCTTCTACCAAGAAGTGAAGGTGTGTAAGAAATTTTTAGCCCCAGGAGAGATGCCGGAGAAACGCAGAGCTTGTAACAACCACACAACCAGCCACCCCTAGGGTGGCTCTGGTGGCTTCAGCAGTGGGTGCCCAGGACCTTCCTGACCCAGCGGGAGCAGAACCATGGTGAGAGGATTCCACACTCACACTGGCATCGCAAAGTCCCAAACCCTGAAGAAGACAACTGGGACGAGCATGGCAGCCCAGAAGGAGAAGATACTGGGGAGCAGATTCCTCAACAGCTTCAGGCACCCTCCCCTCCCCCAACCATCAGCACCTGGAACCTCCGGAGACCTGGGGACTCCAAGGGACCAGAACCACACCTCAGCGACACAGTATCCAGCACAGCCCATCTGAACAGCAGATCCATAGTCCCAACCAGCTACCTGAGCGCACAGCCCAATGAAGAGAGAACTAACCTCTCTCTCTCTTAGGTGAGACCTGAAGTTTAGGTGAGACCTGAAGCCATCCCCAAAGGTAGTGGGGCCCTCTAGAGTTGATTGATGTATGTACTGTTGGTTGGAATTGCCATTCTTAAATAAGCTAGGTTTTGAGAGTGAATTTGTGTTGTTTGATATATCTCTTGATTTTAGTGCCTATTTGTCTTTATCTTTTGTCTTTCTTGGGGACAGAGTCTCAAGGCTGATCTGGAACCCAGCATACACCAGGAATCTCAGCCTCCCAGTCAATAGGATCAAGGGTGTGAGTTAACACACACCCTTAGGAACTCTGGCTTTGTTAGAGTACCTGTTTAATCCATGCTCTTGCATAAATACTCTGTGATGGTCTTGTTTATGTGTTTATATTGCCCAGTTGGTATTAGAACTGCATTTTGCTCCACCCAGCCTACTATTATATTTGCATAGCAAGCAGCTACAATACCTTGGGTCACTTCTCTTGTCATTCTGAGAGTCATCTAAGAGCCACACCTGGCACCTTAGGCTCCTACCCTGGAGATATATAACTTTTGATCTACATGTCTAAGAATACAGCAGATAATTAGGAAACCCAAGCATTAAATTAACTCAAGATGCAAAAATCTCTGTCACAAAACAAGAAACACAAAAAAATCAAGACAATATAATTCTACCAAAAATCATAAATCCTTCAGAAATGACCTCCAATGAGACTGACTTAAATGAAATGCCAAACAAAGAGTTGAAAAGAATGATTATTATGTTCAAAGAAATCAAAGAAGAAAACAAACTTTGGAAGGAGAACAAAAGAAAACAACTTAATGAAATAAGAAGGGCAATACAAAATATGAGTAAGGAAATAGAAATACTGAAAAACTACCAACCAGAAATATTAAACTTGCCTTTGCATTTCAACCGTTCACTAAGGACCATCCACAGGTGGCCAGTTCTGAGCAAATGCTATGCATTCCATGCTGTGCAGGCTTTCTGAGGACAAGAGTCCTACCTGGGACAGTTCACAGGCAGCATGGAAACTGCAGGAACCTTAAACGTTTCATGGGAAAAGCCAGGGTATAAGCAGATTCACACTAAACAGAAGTCATCCCTGTGAAGTTAGGCCTGGGGAGCCAAGGAAGCCAATATCGGCCTATGGGTCAAAGAATTGGAGGAAAATATCTTTGTTTTTCATTTCAGAGGAACCCGAACCCTCACCACTGCTGATGGGAATGGAAAGCTCTCTGAACTGGAGAAGATTTGCAGTTCTGAAAGAAGATAAACATTAATATCACAGGACCCAAACATTCTCCTCCTCCCTGCATACCCCCCCCCCATAGAGTCTGCACAAAAACTCAAGCATCCATGTTCAGGAGCAACATTAGTCACATTTCTTGAAATATTAGTCACAGTTCACAACCCACTGCTACAACACAGGTGAACCTCAAAAATATGCTCAGAGAGTGACAAAGCATTACACAGTATAGGATACTGTGTACTTGAAATATCCACAATAGGCAAGTCCATGGAGAGAAAACAGATCTGCCATTTCAGGGGGCTGGGGAGAGGGGCAAGGGAACAACCGCTCCATGGATAAGATGATGACAGTGTCTGGAACCAAGTGCAGTGATGACTGCAAACACGGTACTAAGAGTCTGCACTGTTCACTTTAAAATATGTCAGTACCACAGTGCAAATTTTATGGTATTTGCATATTACTACAATTTCAAAATTATAATGGCTTGGGAGTGTATCTCTTGTTTACCACAAGTGAAACCTTGGGTTCCATCCACAGCACTGCAGAAATGTGAAAATAAATAAAATGAAAATAATGTGGAGGAAAATGAGGAAGTAGATCTCAATATACAGCCTTCTAGGAGGTTCACTTCAGCTAAGCACTGACCTGTTACATGAAGGTCACTGGTCAGCTGGTCAGCACTAACTCTTCTGTGGAGGCCATGTGGGCAAGGTGGGAGGGATGACTGAGGCCAGGGGTAGGCCATGCAGACCCTTCACCCCTTCACCTTCACCTGCATATTATCTAAGGAGGCCACATTTGGGAATAGGGAGACGCAGGAGTTTCACTGCTTGATGCAATGCAGAACGAGGGAGCACCCTGTTATGTTCTGATCTTAACCCACCCTTTCTAAAATGGTTGCTTAGAGCCATCCATCGCTGCTGCTTTTGCCACTGCTTCTGCCAGCTGGCAGCAAATACCTGCAAAATTCAATGCCAGCAGCAAAGTGGGGCTCAAAAGCAATTGCTTGGCTTTATCGGCAGCACAAGCCTGAGGTTCTCCTGGGGGCTTGGCCTGGCCATCTCCTGAATTCCCCTGGCTGCCCTGCACTTAGCCTTGAGCCCTATATACACATTCTGAGAAAACTAGCTTGACACCTGAAAGAGGAATGAAACAAAGGTGCCTAAGTCAGAAGAAAAGTAAATGACCAATACTGAGTCAATATTAGACTTCAATTTCCAGGGGGCATCATGTGTATTTAACTTCTATTAGTCTGTTCAGGCCCACATGCCCACACGGAATGGCTATTACCAGAGTTCTCTTCTCCTAATAGGAAAAGGAGTCCCCAGCTTCAGTCAATATGATTAGTCCTCGGTAATAAACAACTTGGCTTCAGACTCACAGGATTGCCTAGTGCTGCAGGCATTTAAACTAAATCCTGTGACTCCGAATTTAAAACGCACATTTCACCAGGTAATCTGTAAGAAAGATACCAAGGATCTACTTAGCTTCTTCTACATCCCTGCCCAGCTTCTGTGACTATACAAAATGGAAAATCTGCTTTTCTTAGGCTCACAGGGAGAAATAGTAGTGGAATTAACTGTTGCTCAATGTTAGATGTAACGATACAGAAGTTCCTCAGTTTGCAATAGTTGGACTTTACAATTTCTTGGCTCAACAGTGGTGCAAATGTAATATGCATTCAGTAGAACGCACACTTCAGGTTATGGATCTGGAACTTTTCTCAGGATGTGGAATATCCAGACCAGTGATCTGTCATGACGCTGGGCCTTGCCAGCCAGCCACAGCTCCCATCAGCCTCATGATCGGGAAGAGAAACAATGCATATTATAGTGTTCTGTGTTGCTAAACTATAATGTGTTGTAGGAATGTGAGATGCTTTTTCACTTGAGATTTTTTAATGAAGACTTATGGGCTCTAGAGATGACTCAATGGATAAAGCACTTGCTGCACAGGCCTGAGGACCTGAACTCAGATCCCAGCACCAGCGTCAGTACCGTGTGGGTACAGTGACCCACCTGTAATCCTAGCACTCGGGAGGTGAAGATAGGAGAGTCCCCTGGTACAAGCTGGCTAGCAGACTAGCCAAATCTACTGCTTCTAGTTGAGCATTTGTCCACAGCAACCAAAAAGTAACTGACACAGACGATTTCACGTCCCACCTGACTGTGCTGTGCTGCTCACAGATGGTGTTAGCTTTGAGTATTCTCTAGCAATCGGCAGTTCCACTACTTTACATTACACCAGTATCCACAGCCCATATGGATGTAGAGGTTAAATACACACGATGCCCCCTGGAAACTGAAGTCTAATCTTGACTTAGTATTGGTCATTTACTTTCCTTTGGACTAAGGCACCTTTGTTTCATTCCTCTTTCAGGTGTATCAGAAAGTAATGTGGACACACAGTAGTTTCAATTAGCTCTAAAATGTTTTTATATACATCTGTGATATGTGTAAGCATGTTCATATGTGTGTGAATGCATGTGAGCCATCACACCTTGCTTTCCACCTTATTTTTTTGAGATAGGTTCTCTCACTGAACCTGGAGCTCACTGATTCAACTAGACTATCTAGCCAGTGAGCCCCAGGAAACCTTGTGTCTTTGCCTACCCAGTGCTGGGATTGTAGGTGCACATCATTTTGCCAGCCGTTTATATGAATACTGAAAATCAAAACTCAGGTCTTCATGCTTGCTAAGCAAGCCCCTTACCGACTGATCCATGACCCATGTCCCCAAAATGGTTTGTTGATTGTGATGCCAGCTACTCATGTTCAGACGCTCAGCTTGGTCAGAGATGACCCAAATCGGTTCAAGTCAGTCAACAGGCCAGAGCTAGTTCTTTTCTTTACTTCTTTTATAATGGTAAATAAACATGAAGCTTCTCACATTAGCCATTGCTTAGTGTACAGTTAGTGGCACTGGGTGTATTACCACCATCCACACCCAGAGTTCTCTTTGTTCTGTAAAACTAAAACCCCAGACTCCCTAAACTCTAAGTCCCCACTTGCATCCTTCCTGGAAACCACTGTGCTACTTTCTGTCTCAGGCATCTCCTGTAAGTACAACCACACAGAATTTGCCCTTTTGTGTCAGATTATTTCCCTCCGTATAATTTCCTCAAGTGTAGCTGGTATCAGAATCTCCTTCCTTTTTATCCACAAATCCCTGAAAAAGTCATCAGGCCATGATTTCTGCACAACGAGCAGATTTCCCATCTTGTAGATATTCATGCTATAATAGTCTTCTTGGGGTTCAAGGAGGAGGGAATCAATAACAATGAGATAATCTACAAGAGAAAACACTGTTTTTGTTTCTTTGGGTTTTGAGGCCAGACAATCCCTCCTCTTTTGAAGATAAATACTGCTATTTCTAACCATGACTGTCACACTATCTTTTACATGTTCAAAGATAATGAATTAACAAATGAATTAACAATGAAAGCATAAGAGCTGTAACTCAGTGGTAGAGTGCCTGTCTAGTATGCAAAAAGTCTTGGGTTCTACCCACAGCACCACAAAATGAAGCTGAGGAACAAATCTTCTATTTTCAGACACAGAAAAGAAAGAATGATGACCAGAGGAGTTTAAGTGGCACCCAAGAGACCTTGCCTGGATGTGAGATGGTCCCACTCTGAGATTCCTAGAGGGCAGTGATGGGTTGGCAACTTTGCATGGAAGTGCCAAAAATCAACAGACTCATTGTGCAGTTCACCTACAGAATGAAATGTCAGAACCAGATGTCTTGAAGCTGGTTCCTAGAACTTCTTTGAGGAGAAGCAGGGCTGTGCTGGAAGGCTCAAGGAACATAGAAAGGATGTATCAGAAATTAATGTGCGTAATACACAGGTCTGACAAGGCTACTTAGAAGGAGTCTGGGCAAAGGAGAGGAGGTGGGTGAACAGATTATACCTCCCCCAAACAGTAACATCTGTCCCCAAACAGGAGACCTGTCCAACCAGATCCCTCACCCTGAGCTGCTCTCCTCCCATCCCATGTCCAGCCCAGGCACACTGATCTGCATAGGCCAGTTGCAGTCAAACCACCATGAGGTGGATACTGGTTTGTCAGCACCAAGGACAGCACCCCGCTGATCTCAATACCTGTGTCATAAATGAACTAGGACTAGATGCAGTCCTGAGACATGACTCACTTGTTGAGACAAGAGAAGGCAGACGCTGAGCTTATGCAAAACTAGTTCAGCTCTAACTTTTGGGCCCTGACTCGGTATCAGGTAAGGAGAGACCAGTTTCTTTTCTGTGAAGGTAGCCAGTGAGGTAGACTGACAAACCCGCACGTGGCAGCATTTGGAAGTCACGATTCCATCCCACACATCATCCCCTCTCATAATATCTGCGTTCTGCTTTGTCCTCCTGTGTTGTCCTTGAGACAGTCTGTATAAGGTTAGGAGGTATTTTGAAAGCCAGCTTCCCTGTTACTGCAGCCACACATCCTTTGTCATAACTGATTTAGCACTGACTGAGGTGAATGCTGTGGGGTGAAGCCTCATGACTGCACTGCCATGTCACACTGTCACATCTTGGGTGAACACTCCATATGTGACATTATGCATTTCTGCATCTCGGGTTTCACTGTGTGGGCTGAACAGACGATGTTTCTAAAAATTCTTGCACGGAAACCTGCACTTCCTAGGGAATGTTACATGACTAACAAATTTTGTCATCTGGGTGTTCCTCCAGCCTCTGATAAATGTGAGGTGTTGAGGAGGCCCATGGATGGGAGGCCTGGTACACCCAGAAGCAGAGAGGGAGATTCATTATGCCAGCTCCCTGCCTCAGACCCGCACCCCTCTCCTCAAAGTCTACATCTATACACAGCACTGGCAAAATAGTGCAACTTGATTCAGCATCCCACACCCAATGGGTGATCATCCTTTGCCTGCTGACATCTCCTCAGATTCCCCTCTGTGAGTTTCTTCAGCTACTGCCCTCCTCCCCCTTTACTCTCAAGGGTGACTCCCTGACCTTTCAATCCACCAGACCTGCTCAGGCTGCCCCTATTCAGTGAGCACTTTCTTCCTGGAAAGACCCCCCCACCTGTCCCGCCTTGCTGACGTCCCTGGCCCTTGGGTCCTACATCCCTTGCTCACCTTTGTCCTCTCACCCTCGTCACCATCCTCAGCTCAGACTTCTTTCCATCCTGTTTTCAGGGCTCAAGCCCCATCACTGCTATAGCCCCGTTACATGCTGAGTGTACCCACATATGTCTATGGTTAGTCTCCCCTCATCAAAGTCTTAGGACCTCTACCTCCCACCTAATTTTAAAGTCAGCCTGCCTAGAAATACTCATCTGGGTGGGCACCTCTCCTTGGCACCCAGCCCCACCTAGAAATAGTGAATAGTGAAATATGCCTCTCTCCAGAAAGAGTACTGAAATGAAGGAATATGCCATTTCACCTTGACACCCTCAGTGACTGTCATGGTGCAGATGCCAATATGCATGGCTGGATGGGAGGGACACAGGCAGCCTGATGAATGAGTCAGCTTTGCAGAAGAAAGAGCTTTATAGAGAGAAACTGATGAAAGGGTGCCCATAGTGAAGAAAGCTCCAGGCAGCATTTGGAGTCAGTGAGGGATAATCCCAACTTGGTGCCTGGGAGACAAATGTGGCTTCTAAGTTACCAGCCCACTAGAGAGCAGTGTGTGAAAACAAGGGCAACCATGGGAGCTGTGTGTGAATCCTGTCCCTATATCAGGAGCTCCAGAGAAAAAAGAGCCCAAGGAGATACCATATAAGAATCTCCCTCCCACCCAGAGGCCACCCACCCCACTCTGCTCCAGCATGGCCCTGGTTAGTCCTGGCTTGTCTCCCATCCTTCTCACCAGCTAGCTGGACTTACCCCCGTGTCACTCCACATGACAGGGCCACCATTTTGTTCCACTGGTGTTCCCAGCCCTGCTCAGCATGTTCTGTACCCAAACTGCCACCCCAAAAACCCTCAAAGACTCCCACAGACTCCAAACTCATCTGCATCATCAGGGTGAGCACTGCAATTCCTGACCCTCCATCCAGACTTGGGTCCATGTCAACTTGCCCACCATGGTCCCCAGAGATAGATGATGGCCAGTGCACATAACCTATAACCTGTCCATAATGTCCTGGAACCTAGAGTTAACCACAGTGAGGAGGGTTCAGGCCTCCTGGCTGTGGACACCTGAGTCCTTAACCACTGCACCTGTATTCTCTAAGACTTCAGGGAGAACATCTGCTAGAAGATCTTTAGTACAAAGACTTTATATGATTGACTGACAACTATCACATGGGAATAAAAAGTGTCTAAATTCGAAGAAGCTGACAAGGCTAATCAGTAAATATTGTAAATATAATCAAATTATCACACTGCACCCCATAAATACATACTATATAAGTATATCTCATTTGATGAATTTGTGGAACTCAAAATAGTATTTTCATAGGATTTAAAAGTCCTTACGCCCAATACCAATTGCTGTTAAATAAACTGTTAACTGACAATAGTCACCTTTGGTGACATGCCATCAAGAGGCTGCTTAGAAGCTGAGTGCCACCTATGGAAGCAACAAACCAATGCATCAAATGAGGAGGCTTGGGAAGGACAACAACAAGAAGTGCCACCGACAGGGTTTCATGTCTCAGGACAGTCCTGGGAAGTAGGTACAGAGGTACCTTGTCACACTGTTGAGAGAAGAGAGTGCTGGGAAGGAAGGTCTCAGTACAAGCAACATAGGCCACAGAAACCAGCCCCATGAGCGGATGCATACGTGCAGGTCCGATGCCATGGCAGAGGCAGTCAGGCTGCAGAATCTAGGGGCAGGGCTGTGAGAGGCAAGAGGCCAGCTGCACTCCAGAGACCCTGATGTGGGGACTGGACCAGGAGAGGTCCCCGTGGCCCTCGAAACCTCCTCTCCTCAGCACTCCCCAAGGCACTTTCTCACCCTGCCTTCCTGCACTGCAGATTGCTCCCTTCTGAGCACAGTGCCAGTACCCAGCCTCATCTGCACATCTGCTGCCCCCTGCAGGCACCCAGACCCCAGCAAACCCACAGCTCTCCTCACTTCACTCTCTTAAAGTAGAAGCTAATACCTGCATCATATGCTATCAGATGGGACACTGAGGTTATCTGTCCAGAATGCACACAGTGCCATTGACCACTGAGGCAGATTAAGGTCACCTGTACATACAGCACCATCTTTGCATTTGTGGCAATCCTAGAGAGTCCTTTGCAAAGCAAGCCTGCAAGGAACATCAGGCCATGGCCACAAATACCTGCAATGAGCAGTGGTGCTCACTTGTGATCACACCTCTCTTCAGTTGTTGTATTAAGCTGGCTCTGATGTATTGATTTTCTTTTTCTGCTATTATCAGAGGGATCTTTCTAGAAAACACTTCTGGGTTAGTGACAAACAGAAATCATAAAAACTCCCAATACTCAAAACATGTATTTGGTTTTCTGGACTCATGGGGCGGTGCTGTTGCATGAGACAGCTGTGTAAGCCAAATACTTTTGACTGAGCCCTCACAAAGGCCCGGACAGAAAGCCCCAGAACACTGGAAATCTCCAAGGTCCAAAGGAGTAAGTCTCTGATGGGAGAATTTCAGGCACAGGGAGATGTTTTAGCAGAGCAAGCCAAGCATTTTAATGCTGAGGTAACAAAGAACATATACGGCAGTTATCATGATCCAAGAGGAACACAGCAGTTCACCCCCACTGGCACATCATGGGTTAGGGACCCATGCACAAGTGCAGCAGCTACAGGTATGAGTCTGCATGCCACACTGTCGGTTTAGTATGTTTAAACTGTGTAACAAAGCGGAAGGAACTTATCCCCTGGATAAGCGCAGATGAGGTAGATGAATGATGGGAGTAAATCATCAACCTCGTCTGTACCAGGAGACCAACTTCAATCTTGTCTTATTGGTCTGTTCTATTACCAAGATCAGACTTTGAGCTCTTAGTAACAGTGCGCTGATCCTCACTAACACCACTGACACCCCCACAATCACTGGGGAATGTTTCATAAATGAAAATTAATAAATAAGAACTAAAAAGTAAAATAAAAACATTAAGTCTGCAGAAATGAAGGGTTCTAGTAATGGCAAAAGTCCATAATCAACATTTTGGATTGATGGTGAATTGTTCTGGAATTAAATCACAGAGTGGTCTGAGGTCATGTGCCTGGGTCCCCTGGTTTCTAGGATGAGATGTGAGTTGCCATTTGCCTCACAAGTCTTACATGAGGAGAAAAGGGCTGGATGGTGTAGGACATTGGAATGCTGGCCTAGCAGCACTGTGGCCATGTGTAAGCAATGGATGACTTCTAAGAGGAAAGTTCTGCAGAAAAATTTCCCAATCAAACTGGCAATCAAACACAGTCCACCCACTGCATCTGTGGGTTCCACATGTGAGAATTCAAACAACTGTGGGGGGGATTTCATAAAAATAAAACAGCCTCTGTTTTGAACATATGCTGACTTTTTGCTTGTCATTATTGCACTAAATGGTACAGTATGACAACATTTACATGGCCTTACATTGTATTAGGTACTAATAGTCATCTAAAGATGATTTAAAGTTCTGTGTTGTCTATCTACAGATTAGAGACATTTTAACATGCACAGCACCCTACAGCAAAAGAGATTTCCAGAAGCCAGACATTTGGCTTTCTGTCACATGGAAAAACTTGGTTTCCAGATAAAGCACTGCTCATTGTGACTCTGTCTCCCAAGTTCTGAAAGAAGTAGCTATCCAACAGACTCCCTCTGTACCCAAAAGAGGTGTGAGGGTGGTGCTCTTTAAAAACACCACAGAGATGGTAAAAATAACATGACCCAAATTCAAAAGAAAACATTGGCGGCAAAAAGAGTATGAAGTGCTCCTATGAGGTGGAAAGAAAATAAGCCCTGAAGACAAAAGGTGTGGATCAAATTTTCACAGAAGAAGAGAGCACATTGGACAAAGTATCCATGGGGAAAACTGAATGGTTAACATTGATGTGTGGCACAGGCAGAAAGAATGACTTGTGGGGCTAGGAAGATGGCTCAAAGGTTAATAGCATCTGCTTGCAAATCATGCCAGCCTGGGTTCAACTGCCAAGCCATGCACATGAGCTGGATATAAAAAGTGGTGCAAGTGTCTGGTGCTATTTTGCAACAGCAAGAGGTTCTGGTGTACCTCAAGCCTTCCACACAAGTGCAATAAATAATTTTACTTTTAAAAGAAGATGATTTGTACTAAGATGTCTCTTCCAGCCTTACACACAGGAGAAAATGCCACCCAGAGCCTGCATGTTCAATAGCAGGGTAGACACAGACAAAGGAAATACTTGGCAATCATATGGCAAGTCACATTCAAAGGTCAGTAAAATAATCATGAAAATTACATAGCAGCATAGAGAAACTTTTATGATATGACAGGCATTAAAAAGCTGAATGACAAAATTATAGCTGAGTTACAATGACCGTGATGTACTTTATCCTCAGAGCTATAGTCTGAAAAGGAAAACAGCAAAATCGAAACTGTTTCCTTCCATACGTTGTAGAAATGCACCCTTTCATATTTACATCCTGGACTGTCTGGAACTTACTGTCACCCATGAAAGGACCTATAGACTGCTATGCAGTACAGGTTGAGAATGCTTGGGACACACATGAATTAGCTTTTGGATTTTTTTCCTGATTTTTGAAATATTTGTATATACAGAGTGAAGTAAATTGGGGATGAAACCCAAGTGTAAACATAAAATACATGTATGTCTCAAAGACAAATAGCCTGAGGGTAACCTTCTAGAACATTCTCAGTGTACCTGAGTCTTGACTACAACCTGCCTCAGGAGGTCAGGCCTGGACATTTCTGCTTATGACATTATGTTACCACACAAGAAGTTTCAGATTTTAGGGTATTTACACTCAAACTATACTTAAAACATCTACTGCTTTTTCAAGCTTTAAAATGATTACAAGAGGGCTGGAGTGATGGCTTAGGGAATAAGGCACTTGCCTCCGGTGCCTAAGGCCCTGGGTTCAATTCTCCAGGACCCACATAAGCCAGACCCACAGGTGGTAGCCCTGGTGTTCTCTCTCTCTCTCTCTCCCTCTCTCTCTCTCTCTCTCTCTCTCTCTCTCTCTCTCTCTCTCTCTGTGTGTGTGTGTGTGTGTGTCTCTCTCTCTGCTTGAAAAATAAATAAATAAAATATTTTTTTTAAATGAGTAGAAGAGAAGCAAGGGACACAGTGCAACTTCAGTCCAACGAAGACTTCTACACCATTACTTGTTGCTTCTCAAACTTGAATGGCATCTTGTTGAAATGCAAATTAAAACTCAGCATTTCCAGGGTGGAGCCCCCCAGTGATGTCCTTGCTGCTGGGTCAAGGCCAAACTTTAAAGTGACAGTTCATAAAGAATGCATTGGCCAGTGCTGTCCAGCTTTCCCTTTAGGTTATTTTGCTGCAGCCTCAGCTCTGGGCAGCGCGTGCTAGCCACAAATACTGAGGTGGACTGGAAACACCACGGACCCCCACCACCCCCACCCTCATATTAGGCTAGGTCTTCACTGGCTCCTGACACAGGTTAGCTGTCCCCAGAGGAGTAAGACAATCCTTCTAGGAATTTCTTCTAGGAATTGGGGCTGAGGTTTTACTTGTTTAAAAAAATATTCTTATTTTTCATTTTTAAGCAGGGGGCAGGGGAGAAAAAGAGAAAGAGAATGGGTACACCAGGGCCTCCAGCCCCTGCAAATGAACTCCAGATGCATGTGCTCCTCTGTGCATCTGGCTTTACATGAGTACTTGGAAATCAAACCTGGCTTTGCAGGCAAGGGCCTTAACTGCTGAGCCAACTCTCCAGACCAGAGCTGCAATTTTAAACAAGACATCCCCCCAAATTATTTAGCTCATGTCACTTTTTATGTTGATTTCTACCACCAATGGCTTTTTGTGGTTCTGTTTTAGACTTTTTCATGTGAGACGGGCTACTAGCGCCTAGAGGATGAAAACTCCTTCACATGAACAGTAGGCCCAACACAGTCTTCCAAAGGAGTAACTGTCCTGTTCATTCATAAGGGCCTGGTCAGCCTGGAGCTGAGAACTGTGAGGTTTTCCCTGGATGGAAATAGTTTGTGAATGAATGAAGGGAGGGTGGAAGGAAGAAAGAAAGGAATGAATGAATGAAAACAATAATACGAGACAATTATTAGACAGTTTGAATGGGCTTTCTAGTGTTCTGGACAAGAGCATTTGCTTTAAGGACACACTAGACCTGTAGCTGCACACATTTGGATTTAACACATCTGTAGAGCAGGCTTCCTTCTCTTCCTCCCTGATGGCTTGGGGCTTCTCCCACCTCCACCTGCCCTTCTAAACTGCTAACCACCACATATTCATTTATTTATTCCCATCATTCATCCCCAACTCTAACCTAAAGGTCTGTGGTATTTCACTCAACTGAGCATCTGGTGAGCATGACTTATAAAAAGCCAAATGCCAAGTCCTGCTCACTCCATAGTAGGCTCCAAAGATAATTTTTCTCTTGACAAGTTTTGACATGGATGCATTTGTTACAACAAAGTGCAGTATGGCACATGTCCTGTACAACCCAGATTAATCACCATTGTTAGAGATGAGTCCACGCTCTGAAAATGAGTGAAGAAAGATATGGGCACTTTGATTTTAAGCTCAGATCCAAGAAAGACCCAGAGCCCCTTAGCACCAACATACAACAGCAGCTTTCTTAGATCCCACAGTCCTCCTGTGAATGAAGAATTGCTCTAAATGTCAGCAGCACCCCCACGATGAAGCTAATTTGCACCACTTGCACTTCATAACTTGGAACAAAAGGACTCAACACACGAGTGTCAGAAATCTAAGAGCAAGTCAATGTGATGCATATTCCAAACACAAGCTTGCTCTATGAATTGAATACATATTCAAATGCATGAAATATTCTGGGGAAAAATAATTAAGGCTTTACAAACTATGAAAGTGCACCACATAATGGGTCAAATAGAAGTCCTTTTACACAATTCTAATAATCAAATCTTAACATAATCACAGTGTTTTGTTGTTGAGGAGGGGATAGAATGATAATTTTTCAAATGCACTTATTAGAAATGCATACATACTACATACATACTGGTTTTACTGTAATATAAAGAAAGTAAAATTATTTATGTTCATTTCCACTGCCCTCATTAGCATTCATTTTCTCCAATACTTAGTCAAATTTTCAAAACAATATTTTCAAAATAGATAGTTATTTACAACTAAGTGCCCATCGGGTCAAGGCATCTTTCGGAGACATGTCACCAGATGCAATGTCCACTGTAATGTGCACTCACACCTCTAGCCAAGTAGTGTGAAACAGCACCTCCCGCTTCTACTCTCACTATGTCCTGCTGGCCTGAGGAAGGAACCTCTAGGAAGCAGGGGGTCACAAGGACCATCTTCTGCCATGAGCAGATACAGGCAGTGATAAAGCAGAAGCTCCTAGGGGCAGGGCATCTTTTAGGAGCACTACCTGCATCTGAGAGGGGAACATTCCTAAATGACAGTAATTGAACAAATTAACTAATCTTACCTTTTGCATTAGAGGGCAGCCAGTCCCTCCCTCTACCTGTTATCCTGTCCACAGGGCTTCTCTATCTGCTAGTACATCACAGAGCTCTGGGTCCCACTACCCCTTCCCTGAAGACAGGCAAGACCTACCTGTTCTTGGGGCCACTTTGGCCTCTCCTCTGGGGTTCGGGTCTTGGTCTTTAGGCCTCTCTGGGGGTCTCCAGAGTGCTTGGCCTCTGGGGGGAGGTTCAGTGACTTGGGCCTTGCCTCATGCCTACTGGGCCCGCGGGTGACCTCGCCAGGTGGGCAGGCCTCCGTGGAGTCCCCAGGCCCCAGCTCAGGCATGTGCTCAGGGCTGGCCTCACTGGCACTGGTAATGCTGGTCATGCTCAAGCTCATCTTGATCTCAGCCACGATCTGGTCGATGTCCTCCTCCTGCTCCTCCAGGTCCCCATCCCCACGCCTCAGACGGTAGGGGGAGGCACCACCTGCATTCCCATTGGCCTCTGAGGGGTAGTAGTCCTGGTATCCCTCTTTGCTGGGACAGTAGTGGTCACCTTCCTCTTGGTCATGGACCTCCAGGACAGAGGACTCATCCTCTGGGATAGGCAGGTGGCTATCTGGGTAGTCCTGGCTGCCTTCAGCCCCATGGCCATGAGGGTGAGGGCCCGTGGAATCTGTCCACTCCTCCACTGCTTCCTGGCACTCATCAGTGTCCACAGTATGTGCACCATGGGTCATGTACTCTTCCCCGTTACAGTCCATGCCCTCCAGGTAGCTGTCATCCTCAGGGCAGTAACGGATGTAGTAGGTGATGCCCTCCTCTTCTTCAGGGAGACCCTCATCATAGTCCTCCTCCTCAGAAGTGTTGTTCACGTAGTCAGAGCTGGAGTCCCCATCAGGGCTGTGGTTGTGGCACTCCTGCTCCTCAGGTGTGGGGCTATCTGGCCGAAGAGTGGCCAGCTCCAGGCCCTTGGGCACATAGCCCTCCAAAGGCAGCTCCATGTCCTCCCTCTCAGGCTCTTGACCTTGGGGGATAGGACTTGGCCTAGCCCTGTGGTCCAACATGCTGCTCTCAGTGCTCTGGCGCTTGTGGTGGGCCATGGCAGATGCTCACACAGCCATCATTACTTGGGTGCCACCACTGTGGGAAGGAAGGGAAAAGAGAACAGTTAGAAATGCACAGACCATGGCCAAACCAAGAAACATGCGGCCTGCTTTGTGCTTAGCTGCACAGTGCCACCTTGCTTTGACAATGTTTGCCCCGAGCATGGTGAATACATAATGTGTTCAAAGAGTGTGAGGGTTCCACCTGGATGTTTCATGTGTCAAGAATATGTGACCATGTCACCATTCCAGAAGGACCTGAGGACAAGCAGAGTTCAAGTAAGGGCAAGGTGAAGAGGTTCAGATATCACTAGAGTAACAAATTCAGACCTGGTACACATGGACTCATTAGTTTGTTTTGTTACAGCACTAGGATAGAACCCAGGGCTTGTGCATGCAAAACTAATGCTCTACTGAGCTACACCCAACCCACAGGATCATTCTGGACCTCTGTACAAGATTCATTCTGTTAAAAGCAGCCCAGAAGGCAAAGAAGGGTCACAAGATTAGGTGAGTTACTTTCAAATGAGAAAAAGAGATGCATATTTTCAGAAGACACTATGAACACCAATGAGGAAAGACTTTAAACCTTCTCATTCGAAATCCATACTTCATGACACAAGACACACACATGACTTCAAGGGAGGGCATTCAAATCACCCAGCACATATATAGAAGTCAGGATGGTCATGGGTGTCAGTTCTCACCTTCCATATTGCTAAAGGCAAGGTCTTTCATTGTTCTCTGCTGTGTATGCCAGGGTGGCTGGACCACTGAGCTTCCAGGGACACCTCAGTCTCCACCTCCCATCTCACTATAGGAGCCCCGGGGTTACAGATGCCATTCTACTGCAAACAGCTTTGTGTGGGTTCTGAGCCATTTCCTCAGACCATGCAACTTATTTTTAAATGCATATTCCAGTTGCCTGGTTAATAAATAAGAATTTGCATATTTAAAACCTAGGTAAGATGATAAATTTTATGTTATATCTATTTTATCACAATTAAACAAAAATATATAAAAAAAGAAATGAGATCTTGAACTAGAACAGTGTGCATGACAGAGAAGGGGCTGCGGGAACATTTGGGCAGTGGAAGCAATGGGTCAGACCCAGGGAGTGAAGACTGAGGAAGAGCTATCCTATCAGTAATACCCACGTGGTCACTGTCCTGGCTCTGAAGCCCTGTATGTCCTCCTCCTTAAATCTTGTCTTCTCAAGGAGTTCATAAACTAGAGGCCTTTCACTGTGCCCAGCACAGTGTCTTGCTTTCTGTAGCACCCAAGACACATCTCATTGTGAGACTGCCTCTTCCAGATGGCCAGTCACAGCATGAGGAACATTCCTGGAAAACCATCGCAATAACTATTTCATCCAATTTAGACACTCAGAGTGTGGGCTCATTACTGAATTAGACATACGTTTTCAGCATGTGAATTCACACCAAAGAAATTCACCACTGATATCCCAGCATTGACTCCAACATCTATAAGGTTCATGAGTAGCTGTCCTTTAGTAACAGCACTGGAATTTCAGCAGGTTCATAGTGCTTCCCCAGGACAGCCCATAGACAAAAAAGATGGCCCACAAAGACAAATGCCACTGGGAAGGACCCTGTAGGGTGTGTATATTGTCTGCAGGCACCATGCCTCTCCCTATCCAAGTTTAAAAAAAAAAACTAATATGGTATTGCAGGAGAACAAGAATATGGTCACACCACAATGCATTAAAGCTTGAAATTAACAATGGGAGAAGATCCAAAAATTTCAACAGATATTGGTGTCTGAACAACTCGCTCCTGAACAATGAAGGTTCAAACAAGAAATCAGACAGGAAATTTGTAATTTCCTAGAAACCAATGATAATGAGGACACAACCTATCAGAACTTGTGGGACACAATGAAGGCAGTCCTAAGGGAAAAACTCGTTGCACTTAATGCCTTCATAACAAAGACAGAGGTCTCAAATCAACCACCTATCCTCTCACCTAAGGTCATTAGAACAGATGGAAAAATCCAACCCTAGGAGCTCAAGACCCAAGGAAATAATTAAGATCAGAGCTGAGATTAATGACTTGGAAATGAAGAAAACAATTAAAAAATAGACAAATCAAAGAGTTGGTTCTTTGAAAAAGTCAATATGATTGACAAATCCCTGGTCAATTTAATCAAACGAAGAACAGAGAAGGCCCAAATCAACAAAATCAGAAATGACAAGGGTGAGGTCACAAAAGACCCCCAAAATATTGGAAGTATCATCAGGTCATACTTCCAACACATCTAATCCACAAAATTAGAGAACCTGGAATAAATGGATAAATTTCTGGACAATTACCAACTATCAAAGCTCACCCCAGAGCAGATAAACATGCTAAACAATCCTATCACAATCACAGAAATTGAATCTGTAATCAAGAACCTCCCTAGGTATCATCATACCTGACTTTAAAACATACTGCAAAGCCTTAGTAACTAAAACAGCATAGTATTGGCAGAAAAACAGATAGACTGACCAGTGGAATAGAATTGAAGACACAGCCTTTAATGCAAGTAACTTCAGCTACTTGGTCTTTGACAACAGTGCCAACAATGTATACTGGGCTAAAGATAGCATCTTCAACAAATGGTGCTGGACAAATTGGATTAAACACATGTAAAAAATGAAAATAGATCCACTCCTTTCACCATGCACTAATATCAACTCCAAATGGATCAGAGACCTCAATATTAACCATGTAACCCTAAACATCCTGGAAGAAAAAAATAGGAGGAACCCTACCTGAGATAGGAGTAGGGAACAACTTCCTGAACAAATCTTCAGTAGCCCAGGAAGTGAAACATTTACTTAACCAATGGAACCTGATCAGGCTCAAAAACTTCTGTACAGACAAAAACACCGTACTCAGAGCCAATAGACCCCCTTCAAACTTGGAGATGATTTTTGCCAGCTGCAACTCAGACAGAGGCCTAATTTCCAGAACCTACAGAGAACTCAAAAAAATTAATAACAAAAACTCAAACTGCCCCCTCACAAAATGGGGCACTGATCTCAACAGAGAATTCACAGAGGAAGAAACACATATGGCCTTTACTCACATGAGAAGGTGCTCAGCATCCTTAAGCATCAGGGAAATGGAAATAAAAACCACAATGAAATTCCACCTTACTTCAGTCAGAATGGTAATCATAAAGAAAACCAACAACAATAATTGCTGGCGAGGATGCGGGGGGAAAAGGAACCCTCATTCACTGCTGGTGGGATTGCAAGCTTGTTCAACAACTTTTGGAAAGCACTGTTGAGACTCCTCAACAGAATGGACATAGAGCTATCAATGGACCCAGCTATCCTCTACTAAGCATCAAGATGTCACTTCTCAGGAGAGAGACATTTGTGCAACTATGTTTATAGCAGCTCAATTCATAATAGCCAAGAATTGGAATCAACCAAAATGCCCTTCCATGGAGGAATGGATACCAAAACTCTGGTATATGTACACCATGGAATTCTATTCATCTGAAAGGAAAAATGGCATATCAAAATTTAGGGAAAAGTGGTCTGACTTGGAGCAGATCCTACTAAGCGATCTCTCAAAAGAACAGAGAGCTAAACATCGCATATTCTCCCTCATATGCAGCCCTTAACCAGGCTAACCATAAACTCTATGCAGACTAGTAGAAAGAAGTGAGAGTTATTAATGAGGGGTAAGGGATGGGGGAGGGGAATGGCTTAAGCATGAGGCTAAAGCAAAATGGGTTCAAAATCATAAAATCCCCACGAGCATACTGTAACCTATTGAGCAAATAGTGGGCATCATCTGGCAAGAGGGGCCATGAGTAGTAGGGGAGAGAATCTAAGCCTGTGAATAATTGATCAGTCTGACAACTCCTGGTCCCAGTCACCGGTTCCTTCCCTCACTGAGCTGTTGACCAAAGTGACCCATGAGGTTTCAAAAACAAGACAGGATTCTGAAAAAGCTCTTGAATACCGACCCCAGGCCTGAGGCAAAACACTGTTGCTGAAAAAAACCACAGAATGTTATCGATCAGCATCAAGAGACCCTTCGAGGACCAAATTGGTAACCAGCTCCCAGATGGTAGTTAGTGTAGTGCTGGAAGGCACTGCATAAGCTGTCAGGGGAAGCTGGTCAATGACAGCTGGAGCAATCAGAGACCACTAGCATGAAACAAAGTCTGCTGCCGTGAGTAGGATGACCACATCTCCTACTGGGAGAGAACAGCAAACCAAGAAAGGAGCACTTGAGCAATGGAGGAGCCCAAGCCTGGGGGAGGCAATAAACAGCTTTTAAATTCAGCCAAATATTCCACTTAGTGAGGGGGAGCCCTCAACTGGAACTGGGGACTTAGGGTGATATGCACTGGATCCCAGACTTGGGCCCCCAAGGAGAGGTGCACTATGCAAGCGACTGATGGAGAGGCTACTAAAAATAGAATCTAGGTATTCCAGAAATGTGTATGGCAGTTAACCTATACTGATCTCACTCTCCAATAGATATTGTGTTTGTATCTTTCAAAATGCTGTGAGAGAGCTGTGGCTCATTCAACCCTACCAACAAACCGCAGGCCAATAGCTGACATCCTGGCAAGAGATGAGCCACCCCAGACTTACCATAGAGGATCCATATGGAACCCCACAGAGAATGATGGGATGAACAAGGGACCCATAGCTACAGCCATTCAGCCAACACAGGATAAGCCAGTGAGACAGACAACAAAGATTTTCGACACAACCTAAAGCAGAAGTACAAAGACCCCTAAATTCTCAACAATAAAGCAGCCTTAATACTCACCCACCACGACTCAGCGAACTGAGCGGAAGAGGGGTGGAAAGATTGTGAGAGTCTTGGTGGGGGAGAATATCCAGAGACATGGCCCCCCCTTAGTAACAACATACTAGGGCCAGCGGAACCAGGCTGACTCCTAGGCTATCCATGGTCCCCATCCCAAGGACTGATCCAGACTGCCCATGGAGGAGTATATCCAGCTGATTGGGGATGGGGGAGGGGCATTGGAGAACTGGGGGAACAACTCATTGTTTGCCCCATTAAATAACATAACTCATTATGGACAATAAAAAAATTAAAAAAAAAAAAAGAATATTGTCACAGTTTCTTTCCCACCAGTTTCCTCTCCAAGCTTTCATTAAATTTCTGCAGAATTGATTCCAGGTGCATGAGACTACCAGCCACCACACACACTGGACTATAATTATCAATATATTGCTCACTTCTAACCTCTCATTTTTTTGTATTTATTTCCTTTGAGGTATTTGTTGTAATTTCATTTTCATTGAACTCAACTAATTGCTAACTTTTCTCGCTTAAGCTATGGTATTTTGTTAAATGCAATCTCATCCTTTTGTGTCTATAACATGGCTTCTGTTTTCACTTGGAATATCTTTGCTGGGTATAATATTCTTGGATCGCATCCTCATTTTCCACTGTTTGCTCAGACTGTTGGCTATCTTCTATCTTACAACCTTGTAGGTGTGCAGTCCAGTACTAATCTGATTCTTTTTACCTTGTTATAAAATTGATTCCTTGTCTAGAAACATGTTCGAATTTCTCTCTATTCTTAGAGTTCAGAAATTCCACCAGGATTTGTCTGGATAAGTATCTTTTCTTTCACTAATATCCTAGGTCTCATTTAGTAAGCCCCTTCCACATCAAACCTACATATTACTTTAGCTAAAAGGAAGTTCCTGTTATTTCTTTTTTATTTTTCACATGGATCTTTTTCTCCTAAAAAAATCTACCCTTTTGCACAGATTACACCTAAAACTGAAGAAACTGGAATGTCTCAGGCAATAGCCAGGCCTCTGGATAGGTTCTCCAGGTTACTTCAATGTATACCAATGTTTCGGTACCACTAGTTTGCTCAGCTATCTCAATACCCTTTATTAAATGAACTATTTTGTTTTCTGTATCATGACCAGATAAAATCCCATATACCAGGAAATCTCTCAATCACTGACATACTGGAATGTCCAGTCACCTGTATGTCTACATAGAAGCTTCTAGACTTACAGTGACAATATATCTTGATAACATCACTGTAATTTTAAAATATTATCAGTAAAATCTACTTAGTAGATCTAACATGTTAAATATCATAGTTGAGCATGCCTACTTCAAACAGGCTTAGAATACTTCTATTCACCTACAATTTGGCAAAATTACCTACTAGCATAAATTTTATTTCCTAATAAATGCTTAAACAACATATAGTTTATTAAATATAATACTGACAATGAAAATTAGAAAGACTGCATGGATGGGTACACTTTCACACATGATAATCATAAGCTAATAGTCATAGGTATTAAGACAGGAGCCATTCTTCACTAAGTTTCTGTGAAAGTCTTGATCTATTTCTGAACATGCTTGTCTATTCTACTTGTAGGTAATTTTCCCTATTAGATTCATTTTAGATTTCCCCCAGTATGTTCACATTTATTTTCCCATATGAATATAAGAGCTATTGAGCTCAAAACCCCTCCCATAGGCGGGAATGGTGATGCACACCTTTAATTCCAGCAATCGGGAAGCAGAGGTAAGAGGATTGCCATGAGTTCAAGGCCACCCTGAGACTACATAGTGAATTCCAGGTCAGCCTGGACTAGAGTGAGACCCTACCTCGAAAAACCAAAAAAAAAAAAAACCCTCCCATATTCCACTAACACTTTTGGTTGGTATAGTCTTAAATCATAAATTATTTTAGGAAAATTCCATTACTCAGAGCCACTAGGTATTTCTATTCAACTTCACCCAAGAAATACTTCCTCATTTACTCTAGTCGTAAATGTCTCTAAACAAAACAACTCTGCAATTTTCTTCACAGCTAGAGACATTTTGTATGAAGCTTATTCTCAGAGACATTATTTATGTGGCTGTCATGAATGCAGTTTGTCTCCCATTATTTATTTACCTGGTTATTGTTGGCATGTAGAAAAAAAATTGATGCTGATCACTAACTGCTGGGCTTTGGATATAAAATGACCTGACCCCCATAGGTGTAGGTCCGTGGCTTAGTTGGGGGGTGCAGCATGCATCAACTCCCTGTTCATCCATGGAGCTGGGTGAACAGAGCCTTGAAATAGCTGTGAGCTGATGAAAGAAATGACTCTTGGGATGCAGTCGCAGTGGGCTGATCATTTATTGTATAGATAAAAGTTGTTTATATAGAGGAAAGGCAGAGGTAGGGGCATAGGCAGCAAGGGGATTAGTAGGGGCAGGGTAGTCTGAAGACATCTCATGAGTGGATTGGCAGGGACCAGTAGCCTGTGGATGCCTAGTTTGCATAGATAAGTTGGGGAGGGGTCTTTCTACATGACTCCAGACATGTATAGAATGGTGATGGCTGCAGAGGAACTGTAACCTTATGTCCAGGTTTGTTATTACAACTGGAGTGAGTTTAGGCCTCAAACTGCCTGCTTATCTCAGGGCTCAGCTGTGGTCTGCCTAGAGGCTGGAGTGTCCAGGATATGCTTGAGATTATCACGGCTTCAGATTTGTCTTTACTTCCTTTAACAGAAGGAGACAGTCCTGGACGCCTTCCAGTCTCAGCAAAACTCTATATCCTCCATGCTTCTTAGCAGGGTCCCACACATAGGCTCATGTGTTTGAAAACTTGGCCTCCAGGTGGTAGTACTGTTTGAGAAGGTTGTGGAACCTCTAGGAGGTAGAGATTTGTGGGAGAAAATGGGTTACCGGAAATCAGCCTTGAGCTTTTCTAGCCAGGACCCACTTCCGGTCCTTTCTCATCCTGACTTTGTATCCATTGTGACCAGCCAGCTTCATGCTTCTGCTGAATGCTCCTGCCTCCCCGAAACTCCATGATGGATGGTTCCCACTGGATGTGAAAGGCAAAGTAAGCCCTGCTTTCCTTGAGCTGCTTCTTGTCAGGTGTTTGATCACAGCAAAGACTAAAGCAACTAATACATCAACTTACCTATTCCTGGACATTTTCAGTGAATAATAGCATCTACCCAGGTAGATAACACCACCTTCAAGTCCTCACCATCTTGCTTCTCCTTCCCATCATTTACAAATCGTGCCTGACCACTCTGCTTGCACTTCCCTGTGAGGTTACCTAAAAAGTTTACTAGGAGACATCCTTCACTTATCCCTAATTCCAATTAAATTTTATCACAGTTACCTTCTCCTTGCTGGGACAAAACACCCCACCAGAAACATATTATGGTTGCAAAGAGATACTGAGCTTATAGTCTTAAAGGAACGTTTCATCATGGCAGGGAAAGCATGGCAGAGCAAAGGCTGGGTATCACATCTTGTCACAGCAGCTTGGAGGGATCAGCATGACTGAGACAGCTCTGAACACCCAGTGGACTGGGCAAATAAAACTCAAGGTCCACTCCCAGTGACACACCTCCTTCAGTGAGGCTCCACTGCCCAAAGGCTCCACAACTTCCCCAAATGTCCACCAAATGGAGACCAGGTATTCAAAACACATGAAAAACACATGAGCCTACAGAGAACATATCATTCAAACCACCACAGTAAAAGACTGACTCAAATAAAGGTGGGTGGAAGAGCGATGGAGCAGGACATCTACATTTCATTCCAGTCACTGCAGGAGAGTGCACAGGATGCCATAGGAGTATGGACCGCCCCAGCATGCAAGGAAGGGAGGGAGGGAGGAAGAAAGGAAGGAAAGGGGGAGGGAAGGAAAGAAGGAAGGAAGAGAGGGAGGGAGTGAAGGAGGGAGGCAAATGGGGAAAGAGCGACTGTTATTCACTGTTGGTGGGAATGCAAGTTGGTGCAGCCACTATGGAAATCAGTGTGAAGGTTTCTCAAAAAGCTAAAAATAGAACTACTTTATGACCTAGCTATACCACTCCTGGGTAAATACCCAAAAGGCTCTATACTCTACTTTAGAGGTACTTGCTCAGCCATGTTTATTGCTGCTCTATTCCCAGTATCTAGGAAATAAAATCAGCTTCACTGCAACTGAATAATGGATAGTGAAGACGTGTTGCATATATACAGTGGGGTTTTATTCAGCTGTAAAGAAAAATGAAATGATGAAATTTGAAGTAAAATAGATGGAACTGGAAAGGGTCATACAGAGGGAGGTAACAGTCTCAGAAACAAGCACTATATATTCTCTCTCATATGCAGATTGTAATTTCAAATTTCTAGATTAGTGGCTATAAATCAGTGCTGTTAAAAGGAGAAAATAAATAATACTTTAATTGCAATGGATTTTGAGGAACAAATATCAGAAAGTTAAGTAAAGACAGGATTCATCTTACGGATTATTCCTTTTGCCTCAAGCCACAGTGTGATTCATTGGCACTGATGAGGCTCTCATTCTTGTAAGACATGTTTTTGCCATTAAATGCAACTTTGACATCTGGCTAAGGACAGCTCTGCCTAGAGTTTGACATCACAGGCTTTCTAATCTGTTTCTCTCTTCCATGGATACAAAAGGAAAGGGACCTATGCCAGCCACCTAGAAAAGAGCCATGTCTTCAGAGCCTGCAAGATTATAATTTGTAATGAAAAGAACTCTCCTGATGAAGATGAACTGGGAGGTCCTTGTTTAAATTTAGAGGCCTGCTTACTGGAAGGTCTTAGGCAAGATATTTAATAGAGGGATGGTTTCCCCTCTGGAAAATTTAAGATGGCATACCTGCCTGAAAGGCTTGAAGAATTTCAGTAGAAGAGTATAATTAGTATATTTTCTCTTATTGCAATGAAATTCCTAGGGCTGGGGAGCTTCATAATGGAAAAGAATTTATTTAGCTCACAGCTGTTGAGGTTCAAGGCCAAGGCACCAGCACAGCTTACCTCTGATAAAAGCCTAAAAATAGATGACATCACCATGATGGGCATGGATATAACAAAGAGGTACCAAACACGAGGCAGGAGCCAGTGAGCAACCTAGGGGACACGAAGCACTTATAACAGCTTCCTCTCTCAAAAACTAGCTCAGGATCCCACAAGAACTGCCTTAATCTCCTCTAGGAGTAACACTCCAAATGACATAAGGGAGTCTGCCATCCACATCTTCTAATAGGTCCATCCATCACCTCCTCCATCACCACACAGGACCAGATTTCCAACATATAACCCGTTGGGCAACAAGCAACACTCAGGCCATGGCAAGGTAACCATAAGCTCTACAGATGGGAGTTAGGGGAAGCTTTAAAAGAACTGTTAAGGGAAAGAATGTCCAATCTGAAGAATGTCTTTGGTGGCTCCACCAACACAGGTAGAAGGGAGTGGTTGTGGCAGGTGACATCATTGCTAGCTGTGTGTACATCTCTGACATGGGCATATCTAAATGGCACTGAAAAAGAGGGGTAGAGATCCTGGCTTCTCCCATTAAAGAGTTTCACCTATTTTGATGGGCACATGCCAACCTGGGGATTGTGCGAAGTTTGTGGCCCAATATTCAATCTGAGTAGGTGCAACAAAGTCCAAGCTGGGGCTCTGACATCAGGGGCCCTAGAGCTGCACTTGTAAACCCTGCCTGAAATAGAGGTTTGTGGGTCTCTGTTGATTCCAACAGCCTAGGAAGTGAGTTCAACCTCTACCAAGTAACACAATAGACTTCTCTCTATGAGCTGCCCAACATGTCCAAGCCTCTCCCCAGTTAATGGGGACAGGAAAGAAGGGCAACCCACACAGACATTTTCAAGTTCCTACTTTTGGGTCACTTCCACTGCTACCAATGGGGCAGAGCTGGGTGGCCCACAAGGAAAGGATTGTTCAGAGAATAGCAGAAAATTCCCAACCAGGCAAGCTGTGGCCAAAGGGAGGTGAGGAGGAAAGGTAGGCAGAAAAGTAGGCAAAAATACAGGTGGAATGAAATGACTCTTCAAAGAAATTCTTCTCTTACTGGCTCTGTAATTTCTTCTATGGCTTAAATATGGCTCCTGAATGTTCATGTATCATAAACTTAATCCCCAATGTTATAATTTACTTGAAGGTAGGGGTTCAGGGAGATAATTTGATTAGATGGGTCACAAAGGTGAAGCCCCATGATGTAGATTTATAAGACCCAAGCCTGCACAGTTGCTCTCTTGCTATGTTTCTCTCTGCCATGCTATAGAGCAGCAAACTGTCCCTCACCATATGCCAAGGCCCTTCTTTTAGACTTCCCAATCTCCAGAACCATAGTCAAGTAAACTTCTGTTGTTCATAAATTACTTGTTCTGTAGTATCCAGTTAAAGCAACAGAGAAGAGACTAAAACAATCTTCAATGAAATTCAGTGCATGTGTATTCCAGCAAGGCATAAACACATTGCCTGCTGCATGGAAGCAGCTTGCAGCATGTTGACAAAGGCCGCCTTTTCTAATACCTCAATTTAAAAGCAACTTTCCCAGAAAGCCCTTTAATGCCTGAAGGCAGCATCTGGTGGAAAGAATTCAATTGCTTCAACTGCATAGGCTTTCTGGGGTACAACTGCTATGTGGAGACAGCTGCCCTGTAGGAGGGAATGAAGAACTTCCTTTCCCACATTGGGAGCAAGCCGGAGATGTGAGTAATCTAACATATCGCTTGCTACACTGATGTGGGCAGATTTTTGTATCCAGGAGGTGGCTGCATCTGAGGGCTCGTTACTTTCTGCCAATGGGCATTGTGATATGTTGCTCTGTGCACTTGATAGGAAAGAGAGAGAAGAATGGATGCCCAGTGATCCAACCAAAGTCAGACACTGGAAGTTTGGTGGTATAATTCTTTCCAGTCTCTTTCCTATGCATCTCTTTTACACAGCTGAGACCTTATAGGCCATTCTGTGCTCTTTTAGAATAACATGGTAAGGAATTTAAAAAATAACCCTCTATAAGTATCATTTCAATGGATGCACCATATTTCCTGGCTGGATAGATAATTTATTATAGAATGAATGTGTATGTCTCCCAGAGACCCGTATGTTGAAAGCCTAATTCCCAATAGAATGCCATTAGGAGGCACAGCCCTTAGAAGATGCTCCAATGCTTCCTAGAGGTCATTCTCCTCACTGCTGGGCCTCTATCCAGGACCCTTTAAAACTATTTATGTTTCATATAGTGACAGCCTGTGAAGGAATGTGGTCCGGAGAGAGTTAACTACACCCAGTGGGAGTGGGGAATGGGGGGACTTGTATTGTAGAGCATTGCACAAACATATTGAGGTCTTTTGCCTCTGATTAATCATGTTAAAGATAAATTCTTCACAACAGACCATCTGGAAAGCAATTCAAATGTACAGGAGAAGCATGATTACCTGCTACATGTCCAAGAAAATGAGACCCTGTGTCCAGACTCAATTAATTCTAACACGGCGCATAAATCAGTTGGAAACAGCCTCTGACACCACTCACCATTCTCCTTCGGAAACATCCTAATGAGATGTGGGAAAGAAAGGCTCACTGTCGACAATAAAGAGCTGCCGTGTCCTTGCTACAAAGCATGCTTGCCTTTTGCATGGGAAAATAGCATTGGCTGGCTCTGAGAAGAGCTTGTAATGTACCAGACCAAGATGAAAAAATAGCTATTCAGCCACCACAATGCAGGCTGGGTGCTATCATATCATACAGATGAGATATGGACTCAGCCGAATTATTGTCAACACCACTCTTGTCTCCCAGTTTGGTTTCACATGTTGTAAAGATAATATTCTTTTGTTCCTTTCAAATATAATTTAGTTGCTTTGACTACACGTGATTTGCATTGAGACAGTCCTAGAGTGCATTTGTATAGTCAGCTCAAACAGCCCAGACAAAAGTCACTCAGTATTTCGCTTCAAGATCACAGGCCACCATGCGCTCTGAAGGGCAGTTAATAAATCAATCTTCTGGATTGCTCAGCAAGATCTTCCAAGCTTGTTTAGGATCACATGAGGATGGGATTTGCTTTGAAATATGGCAGTGAAATGAAAAAAGTGTTGAGCACACATGACACCTTCATGAACAGGCTTTTAGTTAAGCCAGTATTGGCACATCTACAAGACAGTTATAAGGCAACTGAAATATTTAGAGTGTATTGTATCAATTCATTGCTATATTTATTTTCAATAAAAATACTGGATGAGGACTGGAGAGATTTCTCAGTGGTTAAAGACACCTATTTGCAAAGCCCGATGGCCTGGGTTCAATTCCCCAGTACCCACTTAAAGTCCCATGAACAAAGTAGCACATATATCTGGAATTTCTTTGCAGAGGCAAGAGACCCTGGCATGTCCAATCCCCCTTCTCATTCTATCTCTTTAATTGCAAAAATAAATAAATAAATAAATACTGGATAAACCGAGGAAATACATTAAAATATTAAGATGATCTCCAAATCATGGTAAATAACATTTACTTCCTGTCTCTCTTCATTTCTGTTGATGTTACTTCTGTAGCCAAAAAATGTTTTGAATAACAAGTGCTTCTGTAGGGCCTTGGAGTCTTGGGAAGACATAACTCTCAAGTGAAATTCCTGCAGCAGGAAGCATGTAGGTCTCAGCACTCCTTGGGAGAGGCATGGGTCAGGTTTTGGACTAATTTGTTCCTTCTGGAATTTCATTATGCTTGGGTAGCTTCCCCACCACATCTTCATCTCACAATGAATCAAAGAGGATGGTCTGGTCTATAAACACAATTAAAAAATACTGTTAGGTTTCCAATATCAAGCATGAACTTCTTCCAGTAGCGTGGCCTCAAGTTTAATCAGAAAGCAGTTTTGACCCCCAAACAGTCTTGCCACTAAAGCCCATGGCTAGGGAGGTCATAGGTCCCAGAAGGGAGAACTGCTACTGTTGTTTTGCTAAGCTGATATGCTATGCCTGACAAACTGCTTGCTAAATATTTATGTTTGTGCCCATAAATGAGTGCTGCTCTCAATTTTGGTCAGGAAAGCTTCTTTTTGCAGTAGACATTGGTTATTGCAGATACTCATAATTAGTCAAAGTGCTAATAAGTGACTGTTGAGTGTTCAGCCGTAAATGAGACATTTAATCACCCGCTCCAAGGCTCAGGTAACATCGCAGAAGAGGGGATAAAAAGAATGTAAGAGCCAAAGGATGGGAAGGAGAGCTGCAGAACACTGTCTTCTAAACATAATATGGTTATTACACTCATAAATTCAGAGCAACTGTGCTCACCTGCACAAGACTAAACCCATCAGTATCCCATCATGGATGGGAAGGGGCTCATGAGGCCCCACTCCTTCCCGAGGAACTATTGTCAGTTAATGGTTGCTGTGGAAGGAGGGACAGTTTCATGTAGTCTGGCAAGTTGCCCATATTCTGGTAAATAGCCCCCTCCCCACCTATGCTCCTAGAAGCAATCCTGATGAAGTCAGCAGGCCACCACAAAAGGACATCAGACTATTTGTTGGCTTTCTTGCTTCAAGTGTGTGCACTCCTCATTCTCTCTCTCTCTCTCTCTCTCTCTCTCTCTCTCTCTCTCTCTCTCTCTCTCTCTCTCTCTTACAGTACAGTCTTAAAACCAAGGGAAGAAAAGCATCAAAGTAGAAATGGGACTAGTTAGCAGGGAGTGGGAAGGGGCAAGAGAAGATCATTTATATATATATATATATATATATATATATATATATATATGTGTGTGTGTGTGTGTGTGTGTGTATGTATATATAAAGTTATCAAAATAAATATTTTTAAAAGAATTTATTTACATGACAAAATTATAGCACTTGCCTTTTATCAAATCAGATTTTAATGTATAAAAATACCATGTCTCTGAATAGGCAGACTAATTTTGTGAAGGTATTATTTCTTTGAAAAATTATTCAATAACACTATAAAAATACAGATTAAAAATTCAAGCTACATTCAGGGCTGGGCCGAAGCTCAGTCAGAGAGTGCCAGCCTCAGCCTCACCAGCAGGAGGACTTAAGTTTGAACTCAGAACCCATGTAGAAATGCCAGGCATGGTGGTGCAAACTTGTAATCCCAGTGCTAGAGAGGTGGGCACATGCAGAACCCTGGGCCAGTCTAGCCTGATTGGTGATCTCTAGGCCATTGACTCAAAAAAGGTAGATGGGGGGGGCGGGGTGGGTGGAGAGATGGACCAGTAGGTAAAGTACCTTCCATGCAAGCATGAGGATCTGAGTTCAGAATCCCAGAAGCCACCTAAAAATGCCAGGTGAGGGCTGGGGCAATAGCTCAGAGGGTAAGAGGGCTGGCTGCACCAGCATAAGCACCCAAGTTTGGTATCCAGTGCCTCTATTAAAAAGTAAAGGTAGATAGGACCCAAGGTTGTCCTCTGGCCTCCATGTACATGTGCAAGCATGTGCTTAGACACCCCCTCCCCACCACATAAAACAAGTACACACACCCACACACATCAGCCTGCATCAGCAGCTAGGCCATGAGAATGGGTATTTCCAGTAGCCCACAGTGTGGCCTATACTGAAACCATCACCCATGCCAGTAGGGCACTTCAGGAATGTCAGATGCTTGCTGTTGCCTCTGACCAGTAAAAACGGATCATTGTGCTCCACGTGTGCTTCTGAAAATAGAAGTGGCTTACCAAAGTCCAGCTCCTTATGACATGTGTTTTCCTCCATGCTATTATGGGATGTGATATTCTAGATCTTGATTTTCTTCAAAGACCCATGTGTCACAAGGTTAGGCCCCAGAATGATGCTTCCAGGAAATAATGGAACCTCTAAGAGGCAGAGCCTGTGAGAAGTCTTTAGGGCATTGAGGGTGTGCTTGAAGAGGCTTGTAGGACCCTGTAGCCCTTTCCACTTGCTCTCTTGTGCTTTCTGGCCAAGGTGAATAGCACTACCCCACCAGGCACTTCCACGTGATGTCTTCTTCTACATGGGCTACAACCATGAACCAGAACTAACCTTTTCTCCTTGTAAGCCGACTATCTTGTGCATTTGTTATAGTACTGGAAATCTATGGCTGGGGATAAGCAAGGGTCCAGATAAGATGGCAGTTTAACAACACACCATTCCCCAAACTCACCTTTTTCTCAGTGTGCCGAGAAACAGGATGAGCTTCTGCACTTATCAAGTCTAGCAATCCTAACTATCCCTTCCCAGATCTAGCCACAGGAACAGAAAAAAATCTGAGAAATCTGTTAGTCATCCCCAGAGAAGGCAGCCACATACACGGTCACATGGTTGAAAAGGAATGTTTGTGCTGTCTGTCCTGTTGTGTTCACATGATCCTATAATTTCAAGTGCAAGCACTACAATGAGGAGTTAAAATAATCTACATCAATGGTGTGGGCTTAATGCTATGGGCCCCCACCACCACCACAAACACACGCAATGCAGTTCTAAACCCTGTACCTAAGAGTACGACCTTATTTCAAAGCAGGATGATGGCAGATGAGACTCAGTGTTCTAAATTTATGTGGGAGTTCCCTAATCCAGCATGACTGTCCTTATAAAAAGGGACACTCTGGGGACAGGTAGAGAGACCCATGGGATAAGCTAGAACATCTCTCTCCCAGAACTCAGAAGAAATGCACCCTGCCAACACCTTGGTCTTGCTTTATCTTGCTGAACTGTGGGTGGCACATTTCTGCTGTCTGTCACCATACTGTGAGCTTTGTAATGGTGTCCCTAGCAGACTAACACACTCCATAAAGATATTGTACACATGGGCTCAAAGTTAGAGATCCTGAGGGGATTCTCCACGAATAATCAAGGGTGTTTTTTCACCTTGGACCTGGCCATTGTTTCAGCTCTTCAATTTCCCTTGCCCTTCCACACAAATTTTAGAAGCAATCTATCAATATCTACTTTTAAAAATCCTGCTGGGCATTTGATTGATTAGGATTGTCCTAATTTTGTAGGACAATCTGGCAGAATTTTGTAAATATTTTAACTATATTGAATCATCCAATGCATAAATATGATGAATCTTTCCATTTATTTGGGTCATCTGTAATTTCACTCATGAGTATATTGTACCTTCCAGCATACATACTTTGTATATGCTTTCTTAATTATAATAATTTCCTTCCTCCTTTCTTCTTCTTCCTTCCTCCTCCATTCCTCATATTATTGTAAATGTCATTTTAATAAACTACTGATATTGATTTTCATATAGAAATATCACAGATGGTTGTACATTAAACTTACTGAATTTATTCATCAATTCTAGGAGTTTTATTTCTTCATAGTTTTGTGTCTGTGTGTATGTATGTGAGATATATGAATGTGTGTGCCTGGCAGGGACACACACCTGTCATGGTACACATGTGAAGGCTGTCAGTTCTCTCCTTCTTGAGACAGGGCTTCCCTTGTTTTTGCTACCAAATATGCTGGTGATACGTAGTTGAACTCTGCTAATCTGGCTCACAAGGAAGCACCTTTAAATGCTGAGCCATCTCCACATGCTCATTGGGAGCCTTTTGTTGTTTTTGTAGATAGCAGGGGATTTTTAAGACAATAATGCAGCCTGCCAAAAGAGCTGAGTTAATTTATTCCATTACTATCTCCCTCTTTCCCTCTCTCCCTCTCTCCTAATTTACCTCCTTCCCTTTTTCCCTTCCTCCCTTCCTCCCTCCCTCTCTCCCTCTCTTCCTACCTTCACTAGCTAGGACTTCCTATTTGATGTTGAATAGGATTGATGAGAGTCCTATAACCTAGTCTTAGGTCCAAACTTATGTAGAAAGCATTCAGTCTTTTACTATGAATAATGCTAGTTGTAAATTGTACATTTTGTAGATAACCTTTTAGGTGGAAGACGTTTTCTTTGAGTCTTATTTGCTAAGTTGTTATTTTTTAAACCATGAATAGATGCTGAACTTCTTAAGTGATTTTTGTACTCCTACTGATACTTCTTCTTTACTCTGCTAACATGCTAGAACACACTGATTAATTGTTGACCTCTGACTCCCAGCTGTGCATTCCTGGGATTGGCCAACTTGGCCATAAAGCATTATCCTTAAATATTGCTTGATTTATTTTTGGAGACTTTTTACATCTATATTCATGAGATATATTTGACATAAAATTTTCTTAAAATGATCTTTGTTTCTCATATGAAAGTAATGCTACCCTCATTAAGTAAATTGTTTTTCCCTTTCAGAAAAATGATTGTGAATGATGGCATTTTTACCATTTATTTCTCCCTTAAATGTTTGGTAGAATTCAGCAGTGAAACAATTTGAGCTGAAATTTTTGGAAGATTTATTTAAACATTTTATTTATTTATTTTGAAAGAGAGAGAGAGAGAGAATGGGCACTCCCAAGTCCTCTGGCCACTGCAAACAAACTCCAGACACATAGGCCAGCTTGTACATCTGGCTTTATTTACATGGGTACTGGGGAATCAAACTCGACTCCTTCTGCTTTGCAGGTAAATGCCTTAACCGCTAAGCCATCTCCCCAGTCCCATGAAAGATTTTATTTTAAAACACAAATTTGCCATTTTTAATAATCACAGGAAATTTTAGGATATGTATGTTTTCATTTTCCCTCAGAGTTTTATTTTGTCAATTTTACCTCATGCTTATTTATACATACAGTATGCCTGTAGCCATCATATCCTTCTTTGAGAATTTCAATACATGACATCCTATAACTTGACTATATTCCCCTCCCATACCCTCTTTTATCCCCCACCCTGCACTCCCACTCCACTGAGCACCCACCTCCTTCCAAGTAGTCCTTCTGTTCTGATGGCTCTTTTTCTGTCCTCTGTCCTCTATGTCAAAATGTTGGGCTCAATATTGTATAGGTCTTGTGGGAGTAACAACAACCACAGTGAGGTCATGAATGCACTTCATATCCGAGGGCAGTGACCTCAGTCCTCCTTCCACCCTGTGGCTCTTACATCATTTCCACCCTGTTTTACAATGTTTCCTGAGCCTTGGAGGACATGATGGAGGTGTTTCATTTAGTACTGCACTCTCAACAGCCTCTCATACTCAGCACCTTGGTGAGTGTTCAGTATCTTCAGTATCTACTGACATCTCCAGCTTCTCTGGTTAGCAGTGAGAGCAGCACAAATACTTTTCCACCATCTCCTCTGCAATGAACCCTGACACACAAAAGATATAACAGAGATGCCTTGTCCAGTACTAAGCACTGGACTGTCTGTTCTTCTTGTCACCTTAATGAGTCTTGGGTCTCTGGTATTCACCACCATCTGCATAAAGAAGCTTCACTAACCAAAAGTGAGAATAGCCCTGATCTATGGACAAAAAAAATATTGAAGACTATATGATGAGCACAGTGTATTCCTTCAGCCTAGAACAGTTGTAGCTTCCCTGAGCATGCTCACATGTGTGCAAACACACACACACACACACACACACACACACACACACACACACACCATGGCCTATGACTTCCCAAGGCTTTTAGCAAGTTGTTGGTGCATGGATCACCCCTACCCCATGGTGTGGACTTCAAATCCCAATAGGGAACAGTTGCTTTCCCCATAACTGACCTGCCACTACACCAGTGGACACATCTTGCCTGGCTGGCAAGTTGTGTAGGTTGCAAGATTCACTTCTGGTTAAAACTACTGATGAATCATTTTCCAACCAGCAGCCTGCATAGTATGTGTCTGTGGATTACTTGGGAAGTCATTGTGCACTGACACCCCTGTTCATCCACAGAGCTGGGTGGGCAGAGTCTTAGAACAAACATTGTGAGCACAACGGGCATAGCCACCCAGTAGACAGTTGCAGTGAACAGCTCGTTTGTTAGATTGGGGAGGGTGCTTTTATGCAGAAGAAAGAAGGAGAGGCAGGGGGATAAGTGGCAAGGGGATTGGTGGGGGCAGGGTGGCCTGTGGATATCTCATGAAAGGATTGGCAGGAGCCAGCTGCATAGATAAACTGGAAGGAATTTCTCCTTGGCTACACCTTGTTATTACCTTATAGCTGAATTATGTGAACTCCAGTAAACTCAGGCCTTGAAATGCCTGGATGTATCAGGGCTTGCTGGGGCCCGCCAGGTGGCTGGAGGTTGGAGATGGAAGGAGTCAGCCAAACTCCTGCTGTTCTCAGGATGAGATTATCTGGGTTCCTGGCCAGTCTCAACTTTAACCCTGTGTCCTCCATGCCTCTCAGCAGGGTCCCACAGCATAGCACTTTCCAGCACCATGTCAACTAGCAAGCAGAGATGAGGCTTCGAGCTCAGCTCCAGCTTGACTTCTCAGTGGCCTGAGAACTAAAACACATAATGTCTTCAGCAACAGAGTCTTACCATCTAATTTTGGTGGGAAACCAAGAGTCTTCTGTATTGCCTGGAGGTGGGGGAGACTCACAGGCCTCTCTGACTAACAATTGACTATAAGGCAATTCACCTGGGACCCTGAATGTTTAGGTTTTTAATGGGCTTTGGTAGTTCATTTCTTTAAATAAGTTGGTCCACTGTTTAAGGTGTAATTTTAGGCTGACTTTAATAAACTAAAGTTCTCTCAAAACACTATTTTAGTTGCATACCACAAAGATAAACATATTATGTTTTATTTTTATTGATCACAAAATATTGCATTTCTCTTAAGACTTCTTTGAAGCATGTGTTATTTAGAAGTATGTTGTTTAGTTTTCAAATACTTGGTAATTTCCTCAATATCTTTATGTTACATTTCCAGTTAAATCCTTCTATTACCCAATAATATGTTTTGAAGAATTTCAATTCTTTTAAATCTGTTAAGGCTCACTTTGCAATAGAGTCTGGTCTATATTGGTGAAGGCTCCACATGCACTTCAGAAGAACAGTATTTAGTTGGTGGCTGGTGGGGATTTCTTTAAGCACTCATTGGGACATTTTGGTTGGTAGAATTGTCCAGCTCTTCTGTGATTCCACTATTCCTTGATCTGTCTCTTGTCTTGGTTACTGTGTGAGGGTTTCTGGGGTCTTTATCATTTTGTCCTTGCAGTTCTATTAGCTTTTGCTTTGTGTGTTTAAGAGCACTTTTAGGAACCTGCACACTTAAAATCTTTATGTCTTCTTGGTGAATTAGGCCTTTTATCATGGGCATTGTCCCTCTAAGTTGCTGATAATTTTCCTTGTTTCTAGGTAGAATTTCTTTGATGGTAAGATATTTACTTTAGACATCTTTAAATTGGAATCGTATGGGTTTGAAACATGGCTCAGTGGATTAAGGCCTTGCTCTGCTATGCAAGCATACTAAATTTAGATCTCCAGCACCCAAAGAAAAGGCTGGATGCTGGAGCGAGAATCTGCAATTCCAGTGTGATCTTGATGTGAGATGGGAGGAAGAGACAAGAGAATCTCCCAGAGGCTCATAGGCCAGCTAGCCTGGTGACTACAGAGGTGAGCAAGAAACCCTGCCTCAAGCAGAGTGGAAGGTGAGGACGGACATTAGAGATCACCCTCTGACATCCACACACATCATGAACACCCACCACACATACATACAAAAGTTAGCATAGGGGGCCTTTTTCTAACATTTATTATATTCTTTTTTCCCTCAGTGCTAGGGATCAAACTCAGAGACATATGCATGCCAAGCAAGTGCTCTGATAGCCAGCCCCTGTCCTCTTCCTTTTGATCTATGTCATCATAGTTAAAATGGGTTTCTTACTAAAGAAAGCATGAGGCAGGATTTATTCACTGGATACAGAATTCTAAAATGATAGTTTTATTTCTTTTTAAAATTAAACACATGGTTCTGATGAGAAATTCAGTCATTTCAGTCATTGTTTCCCTACTTACAACTTGTCACTTCCAATATGCCTGCTGTCAAGATATTTCCTCTGAGCCAGTTGTCAGAATAATGATTATCATGTGTCTGGGTATATTTTTTCTTCTGGCTTATCCTGTTGGGGTTTTTGAGTCTGTTAAATATGTAAATGTATATATTTTCACAAAATATATACAAAATGAGATGCTTTTAGGCTGTTATTTCCTCAAATGTTCTTGGCTTACTGGTTTGGTTTTCCCTAGGAATCCCAAGCTGACCTTGAACTTATGATCCTCCTATCTCTGCCTCATGAGTGCTGGGATTACAGAAGTGCACCAGGATACCAGCTTCAAATGGAGTGATGTGTGTGTGCATAAGAGCACTCTGATGTCCATGAATTTTAAAAATATAAATCTTAGAGAAGGCTTTGCTCAAGTCTTGGAAATTTTTCCTTTGTTTCTTTACTTGGGATCTTTCTACTAATGTACTCATAGTTCACCAATCATTTCCCATGCCAAATCTGTTTTTCTTCTGAGCTCAACCCGTGGATGTTTTATTTCACATATATTTTTTTCAGTTTTAAAATTTGTAATTTTGCTTTTAAACTCTATATTTCTTGCCTGAGAATTTCTATCTATCCATTCACTTCAAAAATGTCCATATAGGCTTCATGGGACACTGCTATAGTTTTCACTTTAAAGTTTTTGATAATTTTAACATTAGGGCATTATTTTTATCTTTTCCCATGATAACCAGTCATATTCTTAAAAATAAAGCTTTAACTGACTGGAGAATTGTTCAAATTTTCTTGGTGCTTTGTATATCCAATAAATTTTGATTGTATTCTAGACATTCATGTTTTCAGACTATACTGAATATTGACTTTTTTTGCTCATTTCCCCAGGTAATCCAATTTAGGTTCAAACCACAGCTTTGTCACCATCTTCAGGAGGTGACTCTAATGTAAGTTCAGTTACAAAAGTCTCCAATACTATGATGGGTCTCTCCCCAACATACATCTAGACCCTGCATCTCGAACCATGTCTTACCCAGCAATTCAGTTAAGAGCCTTGGCTGTGGTGCTCTGGGTGTGTCCCATTCATAAGGTTGGTTCATGTTTTCCACATTTTCCAGCTACCAGAGACTCCACCTACAAGTCCCTCTAACAAGATAGGCAGTGCTCTCTCCGAGCTGTAACCTCACACCAAGTTCCAGTTTTGTGCAACTGGGGCCCCTGATGGGGACAAAAAACCAAAAAAAAAAAAAAAAAGGAAAGAAACCGGGCCCTCTGTGATCTTTACATAGTAACTATCCAGAGAGCTGTTTTCTCTGAGGATCTCAGGTGCTACTCGGAGTCTGGTGAAGGAAAAAAAAAATGGGAGTAAGACAGCGACTCCTTCCTTCTTCCACTTGTGGGTCCCTTGTATGGCCATGTGGCCAGAAGGGCAGGTTCTCATGGAGTTTTTTACTGTCCCTGCTCACTAAGCTGCTTCCCAAATGAGTCAATGTACAGACAAAGCAGGAAAATAAATCCAAAGCAGACTCAATACCAAGCACCAGGCATTTGGCTCTGACCTCCCTCCCAAGTGTGCCACCTTCAAACCTGTCTAGTGAAAGAGCCGGGCTGGGAAACACTCACTCCCTCTGGCCAGCACCATGCATGCTCCATTGATCTGTTTATTGATTTTGAAACGTACATTAAGTTAAAAATCTACTTATTTTTGTTTCATTAAATTCATCAAATAAAGGCAACTGCCAGTCAGCGTTTGGCACAGCCACATAGCATCAGAACTATCAGCAGCAGGAAAGGTTGTTCCATAAGAAGACAAGGAGATGAAGGATACTAATCCAGGGACTTCAACCCAGGCTGGGAATCAAGCTGGGAGTTTTAAATGACCAGTCCTGGACCATATCCCAATGCCGAAAGGTCAAAATTTGGAGCAGAGGGGGGGGGTCTGTGTTGGTTAAGTTTTGTTGTCAACTTGACCATATTAGTAATCTTGGGTGGGTCTCTGAGGATGTTCACAGGAAGGCAGCCCTCTCAGTAGGGGGCAGGATGTAAGAAAGCTCAAGGAAGGATCCATTCAAGGAATGAGCATCCATTCCTAAGAGGGCAGTGCAGGAAGGAAATTCTGGAGACTCAGGCAGTAAACAAGTCTGGGATAGGGTTGTAAGACCTCGTTCTAAGGCTATATAAAGGGGATAGAAACCTCTGTCTCTCCCTGCCTCGCTGCCTCACTGGCTGCTGGTGCTTGTCATGCATTTCTTCATTGGCATTGGAACAAAGCTTCCTCATCCTTCCAGCCTGGACTGAAGACCAGCGATTCCCTGGGAAGCCTTTGGGCCTTCAGTGCTGGATTGGGACTGCTGAGACATCCAGCCATGAAGCACCTACAGATAGACAAAGACCTGGGAAGCAAGTGTATGTGTGGGCTTCCATTCTCACAGTTAGCACAATACTTTACCACTATCCATTGAAGAACCTCAATCAAGGGACTGGGACGTTTTCACAGTGCAGCTTGGCTAATTTCATTCAGTGTTGTGTAAACAGGTTAGAAAACCAATTAATGACAGAAATATAAGATCATCTTCTAAAGCTAATCATGCAAGGATGACCTGATGTTTCAATTCCCCACATTGCTGTGTTCCTCCATCAATGAGATTCCTGTTAGTTTCCAAGTATCTTGAGGCTAGGGAGCAAGGATCCAGGAAAGGAGATGTCTCAATGGTACTGTGGAGGGAAACATCCAGATGAAGTTTGGGAGCAGAAGTCACTGTCAATACGGAGATGGAGATCCCAGCACCAGATGCCCCAGCTGGAGCAAACACAGTCCTAAGAGTGCCAGGCAGAATGTGGACAGTGCCCAGTGTTTGCAAAAGAGATCCTTAGGAAGGGCAGTCCTTCTAACAAAGGAGCCAAATGCCCTCTCTGGGTTTGATTTCTTCCAAGCACTGTCTAATTCTCGCTACTTCTGCCTCTGTGCCTCAGGCCCAGTGACCTTCTTCTCCCACACATCCCTGCAGCCCTCACCTTTGAGAATGACCAACCTGGGAGGTAAACAAACTACTCACACCACCCTCCCAGCAACCGCAAAGGGCTGTCTGTCTGGCCCCTGGAACTTTCTGTCCACACTGCCCTACACACCTAGCCAATCCATGAGCCAGTACAGCAGAAGCTAGGTCTCCAGAGAGGGATCCTCCAGCACCTACCCAGGAGGCTCAATGATGGCTGCTAACAGGGTGTGAATGAAATTCAAGCCGCTGGAATTAAACTTCCCAAGTGGATAAATTATAGGATACTCCATCACTTTGTCAAATCTTCTGAATAAAAGATCTCCCAAAGGATGTTTTTAAGCAACCAGTCTCTACTATTTTAAATGATTTTGTTTTATTTATGTACAATGGTTATTTTTTTAAACTAATGCTCCCTGTGGGAATCAGAGAACTACAGGACACTGAGCAGAGGACTATGGCAAAAGAAATGTGGGGGTCACCTGCAGGGCCTCTGGCTGCTTCTCCTCCTTTTCAGGCTACCCAAGTCCTCGCCCATTTCCCACATCCAGCAGGGAGGCCTCATGTCCCTGGCTGAGGCCAAAGTGGCCTCACTTTATACAAAGTATTAGGGTTTAAATGTAAAATGTCCATAGGCTCATGTGTGTGAATACTCACCCCCAGCTGATGGCACTGTTTGATAAGGCTGTTGAACCTTTAGAAGGTGGCCTTGATGGAGGAAGTGAGTCACTGGGGGTGGGACTTGAACTGTTATAGCCTGGCCCCACTTCCTGTTCACTCTCTGCCCTTACCTGTAGATTCAATGTGACCAGTCAGCCTCTTGCTCCTGTGGTCATGCCTTCCTTCCCCATCACATAGAATGTATGCCCTCAAACTGTAAGCTACAATAAAACTCCTTCCTGAAGCTGCTTCTTGTCTGGTATCTGATCACAGAAACAAGTCAAGCCATGAACACCATAATCTTTGGGGTCAGCTGACAGGCAGCCTTCCAGACTCTCCACTGGGTTGAGCAGGGCAGTTCTCTCTCCTGCTGTGCACCCTGGGGCTTCTGAGGAGATTCACCCAGGAGTGAGCATTTCTCATGATGTGCCCCCCTGCCCAATGTAAGCACCTGTGAACTACCCTAAGGACCCTTTGTCTCCTAAAAAAAATCTTCCCCCAAGAAAAACAGAATGTAGGGAGAAAATGGGGTTTTTCAAGTAAAGGCCCTGTGAAAGGCTCCTTAAGAAGATAGAAGTAAGTGAAATTTCCAGGCCTTCGGAAGCTCCTGAAATTTATAAGATTCATTGGGCCTCTCTCCTTCCCCCATGATACACAAGTAGTTATTACTGAGAAGAGATTTTTTTTCCAACAGCTAAACTGCCTGCAAGTTGTGCAAGGGACTCCAAAAATGTAGCTTTCATGAGTTGTCCCCATGCTGGGTGGGCTTTTCAGGGATGCCTTTGAGTCATCCATGAGCCTAGAAGTAACCCCAATAAATGCACTGGCTCACTAAGCTTGAAAAGTGGGATCATTTTTGGGTCCATCACTGGTGCCCTATCTTTGCTGAATAGATGTTTGCTCACATCTCCCTAGGAAAAGTCACACAACAGGCCCTGACTGTGGCCCTTCAAGTAAAAAATAAAATAAAAAATAAAATTTGTCAAGCAGTGAGCTATAGTTGAGGGAAAAAGGAAACCCTGGGCAGCGTGTCCCCTGATAGACACAGAGACAGGAGCAAAGTGACCTTTGCCAATGACTCAGATACTTCCCCAGCCTCCTAGAACCTCTTTTCCACCCTAGGAGTGGGCTGTCGGGACCATGGGGGTCACCAGTGGTGAAGCCTTTGGGCCTTGACTTGCTCATCTTTATCCCAATGCTCTGCCACCCACGGCAGTGGCCCACACAGTGCCTGTCCACACATGCCTCTCATGAGGTCTGGGTCTGAATGCCAACCAGAAGATGAGCAGAGACCTCAAGAAAGATGCCCAGTCATGAAGGATCCCATGAGCAGCATGTGTGCAGAAGTGATCTTTATTCCTGCCAAAGTTCCCATTCTGCCATTGTTATATAGGAACTATGGCCAAGGATCCAAAGACAACCCTTGTCCTAAAAGGTCTATCAAAGTGAGTTCTCCAGACCACAGGCACCATTAGCATCACCTGGGAACTTTTCAGAATTGGCAACTTCTGGGCCATACCCCAGGCAGGATGAAACTCAGGGAAGAGATTCCAGAAATCTGCATTTTCATAAGCCTCCTAGAGGATTCTGATGTATGTCTACCTCTGAACCCATTCTATTATGACACCTCATTACTCTGTTGGACTTCCCGTTCTGTGTCCCAAGAAGGCACAAAGCAGCCTGTAAAAGTGACTGGTTCTGGAACTGGAGAGATGGCTTGGTGGTTAAGGTGCATGCCTGTAAAGCCTAATGACCTGGGTTCAATTCCCCATTGCATGTATCTGGAGTTTGCTGCAAAGGCTAGAGTCCCTGGCATGCCCATTCTCTCCCCCCCCCTCTCTTTCTCTCTCTCATATATAAATGACTGGTTCAAAGCATGGCTCTTCAAAGTAAACACATATCTGTGTGGAGGAAGGAATCCAACAGAGGAACCAGACCCAGATGATGCTTGAAAGCCCCTTTGTCCCAAAGTCATCTCCTGCTTTATAGTTTCTATTGTATAAGCCTTTACCAAGGAAACAACATGATCCTGAGTCTCCTCATAATCTCTACAACTGTACGTTTCTTATAATATGTTGTTGTCATTTTCTGCTTGTAGTCCCCAGTAACGTAGCCTAGAAGTTTAACCCACCAATAGTGTGGAGAACTCAAGGTGATGTCAAACTACCTGCCAAACTGCCTATAAAAACTCTGAGCCATCAGAACTTGGTACTAAGACTTTGGAAGTCATTCACCTGAGTCCATGTCAACATGAATGAATCTGATTCTCCACTCTCTCTGGTATCTGTTTCCTGTAACATCTGCATATGTCCTTCTTGTGGTAGTTTGAATGTGATAATGTAAATGTATGACCCCAAGGACTCAGGTGTTTTATTAAAAGTGAGTTAGCAACTTCAACCCCTAGCACAGTAGGGGTCTTGATCAGAGATCAACTTAGTCATCCAACCTTCAGGTATGTACAGACATGCTTTTCATCTAACACTGGCTCAGGATCTAAATGACCTTCATCTGTGTAATTTAGAGAAAAAAAATAAGAATTAGACACCATGTAATAGACTCTTGGACGTGTATCTCATAAGTAACTTATCCACCTATTCCAAGTCTCTGGAGTTCCCAACTATTCCAGAGCAGCTAGTTATATACTTTTTTCTTAAAATGACTTGGAAGTAGACAGAGAGCCAAGGCAGTGATTAAAATAGTATTTCAGGCCAAGTTGAGGCTTGGGACTTTGTCTTTGTATGAAACACCATGGATATTTCTTATGCATGTTAGACTCTGAAAATTGTACTCAGTGCTCTGTACCCACAGGTTTCCCATCCAAGAAGTAAACCAACTGAAGAGTGAAAATATCTGGAAAATCAATTGTTCCAGTCCCAAATATGTACAGACTTTTGCCTGTCAGTATACCCTAAAGCATACAGTGAAACAACTACTTATATAGTACTCACATTATTAGATTTATAAGTAAACTAGAAGGATGTAAACATGGGCAGATGTGAGTAATGTGTATTCAAATTCTATGCCATCTTCTCTAAGGGACTTGAGTTCTCACAGATTTTTTAGCATCCACGAAGGTCTTATAACCAATTCCTTGTGGGTACTAAGGGATGATTATCCTGGTCTAAGGGTTTCCTCTTTATCTGCTCATTTGATTTTTGAGACAGGGTCTTCCTATATAGACCATGCTACCCTGGATCTCATGGTCTTCCCGCCCCAGCCTCCTGAGCACTAGTATTGCAGGTGTGCACCACCACACATAGGCTGAATCCCCTTCTAAGAACGATTAGCCTTACTTGAAAGTATCCATAAAACCATATGAATTGGAAAAGAATAGTGACTCCAATGGACCAGAACTTTCACAATCACTACATGGGAAGGCAGGCAGGTGGAATCAGACTAAAGAATACAATAACAGTCCACAGTGGCTTTGAGGCCGCAGATCTCATGGCAAAAGGGTCTTTGAGCAACCAGTGATGCTTAGGCAGAGAAGAGAAGTAGTCTAGCCCTACTCATGGCTCCTACCCCAGGCACCAACTGGTATTGGGTTTGGTCAAAAAGGAAGAAAGCAGATGTAGATAATGGTTGTTGAGAAGATAACCAACAGTTTTATGGCATACATTGGGGTAAACATTTAGGATGGTAAAGATAAGAGCAGATTCTAAGAGCTTTGGCATGCAGGTTACATGTGCAAAAGCAGGGATCCAATTGTTAAACTGATGTCAGATTTTTCCACCAGCAACTCCAATGCAGGAGAATGGGAGAATGTCTAAAGAAAAGAGATATGGCCACTTAATCCAGACACAAGGTCAAGATACATACATTTTCAGCTGTCTAACTAGGAAAACAATTCATGAAAAAAAGTGTCTTTAGGGGAAAAAAAAGCACAAATCCACAAGAAAAACAATGATGAGGAGGAAAACAAGTGAAGCATTACAA
>PVHP010005801.1:0-50479 GCA_004024765.1 Zapus hudsonius
AAATGAACATACCCACGTGATAATGCTACTCTCGCTCTTATCTAGAGAAACTTCTATTTTTCAGATAGCGGTGATCATTGGGATAACTCAAAAGACACCACAGTGCTGAGAAGAAGTGACAGTGGAGTGTTCAGCACTGGGACATCTCTATCCCACTTCCCGAGGCTCAGGGTCTGTTGTGGAAGAGGTGGCGGAAAGACTGTAAGAGCCAAAGGAAGGGGAGGACTGCTTACAGCGCAAACTTCCAGACACAAAATGGCCTGGATCTTCATGACTTCGCAATGCCTGATGATACCTACACATTATGGGAGGAAGAGATGATGACACCAAAATAAAACAGAGACAAATTGAGAGGGGGGAGAGATGTGAGGGAGGGTGGGAAGGGAATCATAATGGCTTATGATCTATGATTATGGAAGCTATCAATAAAAAGTTTAAAAATGATTAAAACTATCCAAAATTTTCTAGAGAAATCACCTGAAATTTTCTTCGTCTTAAGTTATCTAAGTGTCCAGTTGTGTACTTAAACCATTTAAAGTAAAATCACCCAACAAACAAACACAAGGACTGGTTCAACACTTTCCACAACCTCACTCTTCACTCCGCTGCTGTGGTATAGATGCTGGGCACAGGTTCTATCCTCAGGGGTCCTGAAGGGATCCCTCAGATTCTGGGAATCCCCCAGCCCGACACAGCCAAGGCAGAGATATGAGAGTGTGTCCACCTCTGGCAAGAACAAGAGGAAATGGTGGATCGCTAGGTCACCCATAATAGCCTGTGGTGACTCATGAGACCTCAGGTCAAGTCCCAGCAACCAACAAACTCCTCCTTCCCTAACCTACTGACCCCAGGAACAGTGCCCTCTCCACGTGTTCATCTTCCTATCCCCCAACCCCAAATGTCCCTATCTTCTCCACCCCATGACTCCAGAAGCTTCCAACAAGCCCAGAGTACTGAGGCTTCTGCCTTCCCCTAGCCCCACAAGTGCCAATACAATCAGACTACCCTGTCCTCCATTTTCTACAGTAGGACAGATTACCAGGCCATTTTGTCTGTCTCAAACTCAAGCTGGGTGGTACCCTCCATCACTGCCAGAGTCTCAGTCTTAGCAGGGGACACACAAGTCACAGCACTGAAGATACCACTTAGCTAAGAACTCAGCACCATATAGGACACCTCGCACAGCAGAACACAGACAACCTGGGCTGAGTGATTTTGCAGTGAGGTGTAAACTACAAATTCACCTTCCTTACCTTTGCCCATGGGAACTGATGCTCCTTTTCTGAGTGGCAGCTCTTGCCTTAGCTGACTTATGGTCTGAAATTGGTGGACAAGCTTCTGCCAGATACTGGTCCATGCTCCCCAAGCCAAGGAGGCCATGGAGGTTAATGAGGTTACAGGTTGGGCTCTGACACCAAAGGACTATGTCCTCTGAAGACAGGAGAGGCACCAGAGTACTTAGTTCTCTTCTACGCGAAGACATGGTGTCCAAAGACCACAAGAGAACCTTCTTTAGGGCCTGACCTCAGTTTGAACTTAAGCTCAGAATTGCAAGAAATGAATCTTTGGGCTAAGCCAGAGCTCAGCAGGACAGTGGCCTTTGACTGTGGACCAAAGGATAACAGGACAGGCAGGGAGAACACAGAATATACCTAGACTGCCCACTGTTCACCGAGGCTCCTCAGAACTTAGACCCCACCTGCTTTTCCAGACACCCAGAGATCTTCAAGCCTTTCCAACTTGCAGAGGCCAGGCTCTCTGTAAATGCACACCTCACAAAATAAGCATCCCAGACATGGATGGTGGGGGAGGTCCAACTCACATGCGAGATCTAATCTCTGCAGTCATGCTGATATCAAAGTGCAGAGATGTGCTTCCTGTGTGACACCACACAGCAGGGAGCACAGTGGCACCAATGGTACCACATGTGCTATTTCTTCACTGATGGGAAGAAGGTGTCACACTACTGAGTGGAGGTGGTGACTTTTCTTCGTCACAGCCTTCACGCATGACTATAAAGTAAAACTATCTGATTCCATCAATCATCTGAGACATGAGCTCACTAGAACCATGTCCTAACTACCTAATTACCATGTGCCTATGGATGCTATGGAAATGCCAGCACAGGCCCCAGGGCTTCAGGCTAACAACACACAGTGGAATAGCACCAGCCTGTGGGTACCTGGTCTCTCAAGAGAGTCTATGCTCTGCAGGGTAAGCTCCAGACAGTGGGCACCCTGAGGCCTCCAGAACTTAGGGAGGCCTTGAATGAGTGTGTGCACAGCACAAGGACACATTCGAGCCTTCTCCAGGGCAGCAAACAGCAAATGAGGTGCAAGCAACAGCTCTGTGCTGGTCACAACGGGGCATTCCAGAATGACCTAGATCTTTAGCAGGGAGCTTGCCTTTGCCTAGAGACGCAAGGCTTTTCTTCTGCTCATTGAACAGCCAAGCAAGTTCTGGGAACAGCCTAAAAAGAAACATTTAGATTGGAGGGGTCTTTGAGCAGCCTGACAGCTGACGGATGACCATCCGTAAAATGACAAAGAGGAGCTGTGTGGCGGCCCGCGGCACATCGCCTCTCCCTGGGAAACTAATTGCTCTGGATTGTTCAGAGGAACATTATTTTTCTGGCAATCATTTCTTTTGAATGCCCAAAATGAGCATGAAACAACTCTTTTCACTGGACATAAAAGTTAAATGTCCCAATGTTGATCAAATTAACTTCAGCACTGTGACAATGGACTGTGTTTGTGAGAAAATAATGGGGGGACAGAGGGGTGCTTTATGCCAAGATTTCACAGTTGTAATGTGAAAATGTCTCTGTTGAACTAGCTGGGCCACATTTCAAGGCGGACACTGAAGACTCCTGTCACTTCAGAAAAAAAATCTTATTTCATGGGCTGAGTGCTCAGAAGATCTCAGGATGTAGCCACAGTTGGTGTTTCAAGGTCCTGGCTTAGTCACCCCAGATGCCCCTGAAGAGCTGACCTCATGTGGGGAGAGGGACTGAGTGCTGAACAGGGACCAGCGTAGGTGCCTCCCAGAGCTGCAAGCTGCAGGGGCCTCTGCCCACGAGGACTGCCCACTCTGAAACTTCCCTGGCTCCAAATCTGCCTACACTTCTCTCAGTCTGACCCCGTTCACAACCTAGGGATTGCTGTCTTTTGAAATTTTATCCAAGGCCAAAAGCTCATAAATTACACAAAAATATAAAGATTATATCTGTGACAGGAAGTCCTCAGGAGGCTGAGGCAGGATTGTTGGGAGTTCATCCGGCTACATATTAAGACCCTGTCAAGCTGCCACCAGGACGGCCGAGTGGTTAAGGTGTTGGACTTAAGACCCTGTCACAAAACAAACATACACACAAACACACGAAAGGAAAGGAAAGGGAAAAGAAAAAGAAAAAGAAACACGAGAAAGAAAAAGAAGAAAGCAATCCAGATTGTTCCTCCCCAGCAACTAAACTCAAGCTGGAGTGAGGGCAGAACCTGGGTGTGTGGGCCCTGAATGGGCTGATCAGCGAGGCACACCTGCTATCTATAGATGAGGCTGGTGGGTAGTTTAATTGGAGTTGTCTCTTGAATAATCTTAAGACTTGGAGGAAAGTTGGAAAGTGCCAGGGGTTTTAACACAATCTTTTCCCATCTCTTGGGATGTCTAATGCCCTCACTTCTCAGCTCAGACAGAGATGGGGATCTATAAGCTGTGTGGGGAGATTAGGGCCCAGCTCCTCACTGTGTCCTGCAGCTCAGTAGGGCCCAGACAATGCTCGAGCGGTTCCCAGTGCTGCTGTGAATGCAGCGCTGTTGGTGGCAGTGGCCATTCAAAGGCCAGAGTGGCATTGTCCTCCCCAATCAGCACAGCAAAATGCGGTCTGCTGGTGGCTGCCAAAAGGTTAGCATCCTGATGAAAGGGTGGCCCATTATTCACCGCTCCTACAGAGCACCCCTTTGTGCCCGGCAGCCCAGCCCAGCACAGCGGAGGTCCGGATCTGCGGTTGGCTGAGCTCGCCACAGAATCTATTTGTGGGAATGCAGAGATGCAGAAAAGTGGCCCCCAGACCCCAAGGCTGCTTCCTGGAGGCTGCAGAAGCACAGTGGTGCAGGCCAATACGTTTTAATGCCTTACTACACGGAAGCATCTGGACCTGTGTCCTATACCATGGATCTGATGCAAGATCCTGGCAGATGCAACAGCACCAGCACCCTCTCTGACACTGGAGACAAGGCTGGAGGGTCAACAGAGGGAAGGAACCTGTAGTAGCCCCAGGTTCACCTCCTCTCCCTGCGGGATGGCATGGTCCCTGGAGGTAACCAACAGCCTCATGCCTGGCTAATGGTGGCAATGGGGCCCAGAACCCACCTCCCAACTAAGCACCAGCCAGAAGGCGCATGAGAGCGCTTGCCTACACATTGCTACAGGGGAGGTGCTGGAGGTGGGAAGGCTCCAGGCAGCTCCAGCCCCATCCTGCAGTAGTGCCATGGCAGGAGGAATCAGCTTCACAGGACACCACAGGACACACTGAGCTATAGCACACACATTTATGTATGTATTTGCCCCTACAAGCACACATACAACATGTCACACACAGTTTTCGAGACAGGCCTCATGTCCAAGGCTGAGCAACAATATCTTGGGCAGCCCTTTTTCTTTGTGACCCTATCTGTCTCAAAGGAGCATCAAGGCATCTCCTTAGATTGCTGGTCTTGCTGGGACAGAAGTATCTCAAGAGTTTGATGACGCTGGACACAGTATGCCCCATGTGACTCAGACGCTGACTGTAGTCCTTGGATGGACTGCTTTTGCTTCCACTGGAAGGAATTCTGCAGCCCATCACAGCCTTTCTTCCTATTTGGGTCCAGCCTTTGGCACACACTGCTCACTGCCTGCTTTCTCAGGACATGGGCAGCAGTGTGATGTCCCAGGAACAGGTGGTGACCTTGGGATGATACCTGTGCTCATAGACCACAAGTTCTCCAGAATAGACAGGAAGTTCTCTGAGAAGGTGAGTGGAGAGATGAAGGGAGCAAGGAGAAGCTGGGCACAGGCAAGAGACTCTGGGGACCCCTGAACAGAAGCCAGGGTTTGAGGGAAGTGCAGAATGGTCTGAAGAAAGTAGGCTGACACAGAACCAGGCAGGGCCCCATGTGCTCCCTCCAGAGAACATGATTCCCTTGCTCTGGGGTGAGGCAAGGGCAGGGGCCCCAGGAAGCAGTGGGGCTTAGAAAGAGCCATCTTCTTGGCCTAGGGGAGGTGGCTGCACCCACCAGATGCACAGTCCCAGGAAGTCTCCCTTTTTAAGCCTACAAATGAACCTAATTGTCGTGTTTCTGAAATGCCACTGGGTTTATGTATGTTACACACCTCTCAAGATATGGCTCTCATCACTTTCCCAAAGAGCACAGAAGAGAAGTGATGTGTGACAGGCCATCTGCAAAGGGCTTGCTCAGCCAGTGGACAGGTTTGGGAACTTTACAGCCTTGATGGTTCACATCCTCATGTGCTGATGTCTAACAGTAAGCAAACCAGGAAATGGCCTCAAAGCAGTTTTGCTCAGAAGTGGCCAAGGTACAGCAGCACCTACCTGTCAAGCACATAGCCCAGGGCCTTGTGCCGAACGCCGGAGTACACAGAGGGGCTGGTCTCCCAAGCCACTAAGTTGGACGCATCATGGAAAAGATGGATGTTCACCAAGTCGAAGGCACTGCAACCAAATGAGAAAGGGACCAGGTGACCAAGGGTCAGAGCCCCAGGCTGCTCTGAGCAGAACCACCCCTCCCTGCCTACCTCCTCTGTGCCAATGATACACCCCTGTCCTTGGCCACTCAGGCTGACCTAGGGCACAGCCTTCTAAGCCAGAGAATGAGACCTTCACACAAAGGCAGGTGCTCGGGCCTGGTAAATGGGATCTATTTTTCTTCAAAGACAGGGCAACATCCCAGACCGTTCTGTAAAATGTAGCCCCGATTGAAGGGGAGCTGTGTCTCTGCAAGCCTCAGCTCCCAAGAGCCCATGCTGTTGTTGAGAACCTGTGACATGGGAGCATGGAGACTGGCAGGCTCTGAGTGCACGTTCCAGGGGCCCTCACGCACGAGAACTTGATGGGGCCACACCATGATTTTCAGCAGCCTTTCCCATGCTCCCCAGAGGACCCCCCCCAGATCTCCAGCTGGCACAGGCCATCCACCTTACTAGGCAAAAGCCTCATACAGTCTACGAGGCCCACGGTGTACACTGCCACATCACATCCTTTACAAGACACTGGCACTGGACCTTAACCTCTTCCAGAATTCTAGTTGAGTCACAGACCACAGCCCGGCTATGCCTATCTCTGAGCTGAAAGCTGGGCTATAGATTTCCACAGTTCTCCTCAGCTGAAGACGTGGACATCACTTTGGAGAACAGAACCTGCTCTCTGTGTACCTAACAAAATCAGCCAGCTAGGCTGTCTTTATACGTGGCTTGGGACCCGCTAGGAGGTCTCCCTACTGGCTACCTGTGCAGTGGGGTTCTGGCTTAGACACTTGGGAAGGGACTTCCTCTGTCTTCATTTGTGTGGGAAGCCTAGACCATGACCTGCAGGGAACAGGTACCAACACTCACCATCTCATGCCTTTGCCCCTGACCCAACAAGTTCAATGTGTGGAAGAACAAGGCCCGGGTGGCAGGGTCCCTGTTTAAACTGTGCAGAGCTCTGATGACACTTGTGCAGAGCACAATGGAACCATGAAGCAGAAGCAAAGAAAAAGACAGCCTGTAACGTACCAGTCAGCAACACACCACCTCGTCCGAAGGAAGCCTTTTCTTGACCATTTGCACTGGAAAGCAAAAGTCACAGTTAACTGCACGCAGAGTGGGAGCATCATGTGACAAAACACTGTTCTTAGTTAAAATATTGGGGGGGTGCTGTGTGCGTGGGCTTCTTGCCACTACAAACAGAATACAAGGTACTTGCCTCACTTTTTGGGTCCAGCTTTATGCAGGTGGCTGGGGAGCTGGGCCCAGGCCAGCAGGCTTGGTAGGCAAGCCAGCACTTTTACCCACTGAGTCATCTTCCCTCCCATCCTGCTGTTTCAGAAACAGGATATAGCTAAGTAGTCCAGGATAACCTCAGACTCATGGTCCCCCTGCCTTGGCTTCCTAAAAGCTGGGATGACAGGGGTAGTATGGTACTTTCTAATAGGAAACCGTTACTCTGTTGGCATTTAAGGCACTGAGATGTTTTGGCTAAGCTGAGAATCACCTGGAGGTTGAGGCATGGAAAGGGTTAATTCAAGGGGGAAAGATCCACCCCAAATGTGGGCAGCACCATCTCATAGGCTGGACTGAATACAAGCACTCAGGAGAAAGCCAGCCAAGCAATGGCATCTCCCCTTTCTCTGCTTCCTGGCCATCATAATGTGAACTGAGCTGCCCACCAGGCAGGCCCTCCTGGCCATGTACCAAAATAGACCTTTCTTCCCTTATTTCTATCAGGTATTTTGTCACAGCGACAAGAACACTAACAAACATAGATTGAGAACCTAGTGACTCAGGATGAACTTTTTGAGGCTCAGGTGCTTTGTGTACGGCAGAGGACCAAGAAAGGAAAAGGCTCTAGCACCTGGGCTGTTGTTGAGCTCGGATAATCACCAATGACACACATTCCTGACTTAAGAAGGATCCCAAGGAGTGGGCTGGGGCAGTTTTGTGGCTGACACCTTGCTTTCTCCTTTTAATCCTACACTGCTCTTAGCCAGGGTCCCTTTGCTTTCACTTGCACCAATGACCACACTGCCTTCAGCACTAGCTCTCCAAATGTGTGGCGCTCAGCCCTCAGTGGTAGTCTGTTCCTGATTCCAACACTGCTAAAAATGCTGCTACCATGCTCATGGCCCCTCCATGCACAACCTCCCAGGAGCCTCCTCTCTTCTTGGTCAACCCTCCGCAGCAGATGCAGGCTATCCTGCTCTCAATCCTCCAACCCAGCTCAGGGTGCTGCAGGCCCTCCTCCCATAGGCTCTATCTCCCACATGCTCCTGCCTACACCCCAAGGCAGAAGCCAAACCAACTATGTGCTGGGAGGGGTAGGAATAGGCCAATTTGCACCTCCTCCTCTCCAGTCTGAGCTGCCAGCTTGCTCTCATCATTGCTGGGAAATGTGTGCCCAGACCTCGCTACTGACCCTCTGGACATGCAAGGTCTACCTTTTAGAAGATTTTCAGTTTTTCTCAGTGTCACCAAAGTTCTTATGGCCTTGCCAGTTAGGTATGAATTTAGTACATTCTACTCTGAACACTGGGGATGCTAAGCTTGAGGGCACCACTCCTGAATTCAGGGGAAGTCTCCTGCACCTTTCCCAACACTGCTCCCCAATGTTTTTTTTCTGGATTTTTCTTCTGGATGAATATGTGAGTACTGTAACTGTTCCTTTATATAAAAAAAATGAACTCTGGCCATATCTCGTCTGTTTTTTTTAAACAAAATATTGATTTTCAAGTAGGGGGGGGTGGGAGGAGAATGGCTATACCAGGGCCTCTTGCCACTGTAAACAGATTCCAGACGCATGTGCAACTTTGTGCATCTGGCTTTATGTAGATACTAGGGTAATGAACCTAAGTTGTCAGGCTTTGCAAGCAAGCAGCATTAACCACTAAGCCATCTCTTTAGCCCCTAGTCTGTTCTTTTTTTGTTAAAAAATTTATTTATCTGCAAGGAGAGAGAGAGAGAAAGAGAGAGAGAGAGAGAGAGAGAGAGAGAGAGAGAGAGAGAGAGAGAGAGAGAGAGAAATACCTCCAGATGCATCAGATGCATGCTCTACTCTGTACCTGGCTCCAGGTGAGCACTGGGGAATTGAACCCAGGTCATTAGGCTTTGCAGGCAAGCGCCTTAACCACTGAGCCATCTCCCCAGGACTTGTCTGTTCTTTTTAATGATTCTGTTTCTTTCGTTTTTACATGGCACCTTCTGATTTTTTCTTTAACTTGATTAACACCCTAGTCCTAATAAATGCTACCACTTATCCCTATGAGTGTCCTGAAAGAATTCATTTTAGTCTTTTTAGTTTGTTCCACAAATCTTACTTGATGCAGGGTCAACCTGTTTCCTGGTGTTTCCCTTGCAGCCTGAGCAGGTAGGCCGTGCCTCGTCTACGCTTTGGCTGCACACGTAGAATCCGAGGGTCCTGATCCCTGATGGCCACCTGAGGTGCCACCTGAAGCCCACTGGTCACAGAGGCTCTGGCCTTGCTCCTTATACTGGTCAGTAGGAAGGCTATCTATCAGACACTATTTTTCAGAGACATTTTGGGTCCACAGAAAAACAGCTGAAGCTACAGGGGTTCCCTCCCAGCCAGGACCCATGGGATCAAACCTGTGTCCCACAGAGTGTTCTCTGGCCTGCTCCAGGTCTGCAGCCCTGGTCCTGCTCAGGCTACACTGCTGGCAGGACAACAGGGTTGTGCACACACCCCTGGACATGGGTCAGGCGTAATTATACAAGTGTGCTGGCCACAGCACGGTGGCTGCTGAGACAGCTTGAGGAGCCAAGTGGAGGGAGCAGCACAGGGTCACCAGCCCTGATTGAGACACTTGTTTCTTGCAAAGCATAGACACCAGCAGGTGGCTCCCTCAAAAGGCTATGCATCCACAGAAATATTCCTGTTCGCTTCCTGAAAAACTGAAAACCTGGGAAGTTGAGATGTGAGGAGAGATAAGTGCCATCCTTGGGAGAGTCCTAGCTGCCAGGACATTTGCTGAGGGTGAAAAGTTCCACAGAGGAGCCTTCCCCTTCCCTTTTCTCCAGACAGCTGTGTCACCCCCCCCCTTCCTGTGTCTCTACCTCTCATAAGCTTTCCAGGGAAGCTTCCTGCAGCTGACACCGCCCTGCTCACACCTCCACCCACAGGCTGCTGACTGTGTTTCATTGCCAGCAGCCAAGCTCCTCCAGACAGGGCAAAAAGATGAGGCAATAGGGAGCCTGGGGCAGAGGAGGAAGGACGGAGCCCAGGCACTGGGATGCTGTGAGGTGTGAGTGGCTCCTTGCAGCACTACCTGCCTGTGAGGGTGGCTGGACTCTAACTCCGGCATCAGGGCCTGAAGGCTGAGCCTCCACTGCACGGGCCCCGCCCCCCGCCCCCCGCCCCCCCACTTGCTCTGAGTTACATCACGGCCCCTTTCTCCTGAGAGTCCTCAGAACAGGGCTCCCCTTGCTGCCTTGGCCTTCATCTGTTCCCTCCTCCGCAGCACACCAGTCTCTATCAAAGGAGTCATCGCATTGAACACGGGATGCTTCCGTAGTCCCTGGGTGACCCCAGCCCCAGCCCCTCCCAGCTCATCCACCGAGCAAGCATGGCCCTGCGCTTGTCCTGGTGTCTGGCATGTACAGGCCGACAGCGTGCAGAGCCGGTCCACAACACCAGAAGCAGAGTGTCCCTCAGAAAGAAGCAGTCGTCCCTGAGGCCACTGACCCTCTTCCTGCAGCTTCCTTCACAGAAGCAGCAGACCTAGACAACCTGCAATCACACCACCAAACGCTGACTCCAAATTGAAGTCACTCATGCTTTTTCTTTAATTCTAGTTGTTAAGACCTTGACTGCCATCACAAACAGAAGGCATTTTGGGAATTTTTGGACAAAAAGTTAATTACTTTCTCCTCAGGTTTCAATTCTGTATAAATTAAGGTGCATATGTATGTGACATACATACATACATACATACATATTCTAAAATAAGGTGCACATATATGTATATATACCTTGTTTTAGAAATTAATTATCCATAATAATGGAGCATTAATTTCAACAATAATTATCAAGAGATGAACAAACCAGGAGATAATTTGGCATTTTGCATAATATACATTGGCAATGTGGCAATTTTAGTATTCTAACTAGATGTGAGATCCACCCCCCGAATTGTAGACGAATCTCAGGAAATTCAGCAGTTAATATTATTATAATACAACAATTTGGTGAAACATTTACAGACAATGCATCCCCTTTGAAGTCTACTTATCACTGCAATTATGAAGGCTCAGATTAACTTCCAAACAGTCTAGCATACTGGGAGAATACAGCTACAACCACAGCTCTAACACACATAGCCTGTGGTCCGGAGGTCTGCCACATTCTGAGCCGGGGCCAGGATGCAACACTGTCCTTCCAAGGACCAGGGGCCTTCCTGAGCCTTTTCAAAAGATAGTCTCCCATGCGCTGTCCAACACACCCTTGGGTAACCTTCCAAGAGGATTCACTTCACCCAGGAGGAAAATAGGGTCCAAGCACTCTGAGCTGTCCCAGACCCCCTGCTCCTTGGAGATCAGAAGCAGGGTGTACATCCTCCCTCCTGGATTCAGGTTCTCTCTTTATGACCACTTCTTCCCTTTTCTGGCAGGTCTGAGCACTCAGGGAGATGCTAGGTACTGTTGGCCCACAAGAACACACCCTGTCATCAGACCATCTTTGACTTTCTGACAGAGGGGACTACTCATTGTGGCCTCCCCAAACACCTTCTGCGCGTGCACGTGCACACACATACAGACTCCCTGCTGCCAAGGCACTTCCTGGCCACTGAAAATACAGCGCTGAGTACAGGGGTGGGGAATTCTCACACCTGCTGGCTCTCTTCCATCAGGCCGTGTTTTGGGACTTTCTGGTCACTGAAAACCTTCTGAAACTTGCACTTGCAGACTTCTCAGAGCAGATGGGGACAGAGATGACCATATGTCCCTGGGGTGGGCACCCTGGCTCTCAATGGCTTCTCTACTCTGGGAAGAGCCATCCCCACAGAAATGGAACCCACACAGACCCAGGAGGGTGGCACAGTGCCTACCTCATACAGCCTCTGCTCAGTCCCCTGTTAATAGGGTTCCTTGAGCCAACAGATGGATTGCGAATCCAGGCGGCTTCATCTACTGAAAGACAGCATAAATCGTGGTGGAGAAAAGAGGGGCTGTGAGGAGGTTATCGCCGTACAGCCCCACTGAGAAAGGCCCACTCAGAGCATTAGTGGAATTAATTCATCTTTCATGGGCGCTTGCAGCAGAGCTTGTGATCTATGGTAACAACCAATTTCTCACCACGGGCAAGAGGAAAAAAATGACTCGGCCCGATCGACTACACAAATCTGCTTTTTAAAAATGGCCTCACATTATCTGGAGTGTGGCTCCCAGAGGCGTCATTTGAAATTCATACTGAGCCAGAAGCACCCATAAATCAGCAGAGAAAGTTTTGTTAGTTTTAGAAGCAGAGAGCCATCATTATTTGAAATTGCATTATGCCTCCATCACAGTAATTACATTTAGATTATCCTTAAGTGATGGCAATAAAAGAAAGAGAGATCAGTCTTCAACTAATTCTCTACCCCAAAATGTGCTGGGTGTAGTGATGGCCTGGCAAAGAGGCAGGAAGAGACAAGCTCAGGCAGGACCATTGAGGCTCTGGACAGAACTGTCCCTGACGACTTCTGCAAGAGTCCAGGGTCCCTGCCCTCTGGAGCACAACACACTTTGTAAGGCTCTGCAGATGTTTCCTTCTAATTACCAGGACAAAAGGAAACACACATGCACAGCCCATGCCCTAGAGGTGAGGGCACTGGACTCCAGCTAATCCAGGTGATGCTCACTCCTGTGACAGGACCAGGTACCAGCCAACACCTAGGTCTGAGGGTCAGCTGATAGCCAGACTATGCATAACATGTTCTCTCCAAGTTGAGATTGGGGTCCACCAATCTCAAGACACCTCAAGGCCTTCCAGGCCAGCAAGTTTACTGTTCAGAAGAGCATTCTCTCCTCTGCCTACAGAAGTGACCAGACAGCATGACCCCTGACCAGGTCTACCATGTTACAGAGAGGACCTGGACCCAGGCCAGGGCCTCTTTCTTATTAGGAGATGGGCCCTCACACTCTACCTTAAGCCATGCCTGAGGACAAAGAGCTTCAGAAAGACCCACACCTGTGTGGGCTGTCCACATGGTGGACACTGTCCCAGTCTTTCCTCTTCCCCTGCCTACTGAAGATATGCTGACACTTTGCTGAGATACCAGCAGGCAAGCACAGGGAAGGGAAAGGTACATCAGCTGACACACATCCCCAAAGCCTCCAGTGCAGAAGATGACGACTTGATGATAACAAGTGAGGCTGGGAAACTGCACCAGGAGGCCACACATGCTCCTAAGGGATGAAGGACATTTAGTGGGTGCTTAGCACATCACAAACAGGATGTGGAGAGGTATGGGAGGTACATAGCCAGTCCAGGGTTCATCCAAGCATCACACAGACATGCACAGGGCTCTCAGACAGAGATTGACACTGTCTCAGGAGACCCTGCTGGAGGGATGCACAGTGAGGCCTCAGTACAGTCAGTACATGCAGTCATGGCTGTGCTCTATCCCGACATCTGTTGTCAACTGTGTCAGGTTCTCAGGGCCTGGAATAGTTTAAAGTAGGAGAAAGTTGAAAAAATGCTCAGAGAGGGGAGGCCTCAAAGGCTACCTCTTCCTGGAATCTCCACATATACCACTTGTGTCTGGCTCCAGGACTTCTGGCCTACCCCACCTGCCCTCCTTGCAAGAGACTCTTCTAAACCAAACCAGAAAGCGGGACGTGTGCTTTCTCACCTCAGCCACCCATTTCCATCTGGGCCTTTCAAATCTGCTCTGGTTGTTCTGAGGTGAATCCTGAAGGGGCCCTTAGAGGGATGAGAGTCAGCCTGGGACAGAGACCCAAGCTTAGCCACCACCAGGCTCTGAAGCCAGATCCTTGGCCCATGGCTTCTTCAAGGGAACATTTTCCCCAGGGTCATTACACAGAATGCTACAATATTTGGGTAAAGTTGTCATTATCCATGGACACAAAGAAGGCCTGGGAACTTCCCTGCCATCCTTGACTATCCTCAGGATGTTTGGAGCCAAGAAGGTGGGGGAGGGGCAGGGAAGGTGGTTGGCCTGTAGGCAGTGTTCGTGACCTAGGGATGATGAATGAGGAAGCCAGGCCACAGGCTGATAAGAGCGCCCATCCTTCATGGAAGTGGCCACAATCCATCCACTCAAGGCACCGTTACAACTCAGGTTAATGAAGTTGTGGCCTTGTAGGAAACCAGCTCCAAGCAAGTGCAGCTGTCCTATTGTGTAGATGCCTCGCCAGAGGAAAGTGCAGAGCAGTTCTCGAAGCTGGCAAGTGGGACATCACAGCAAAGGCAGGACATGGACGAATAGCCAGCACCCAAAATGCTTCTCACTGTGACTTCACAGATTATTCAAGTCAAGGTGCCAAGGGATTATACCGCAGGCTTGAGAGGCATCCAAATTGCAGTTATGGGACTTGGTGGAAAGTAAGTGCATATAGTCCACAGCCACTGTAAACCAGAGGCACGCAACACAGATGCAGTAAAGCCTGAAGGAAGCGACTCGTGCCCAAATAGAAAGGAAGTAACTCCTGGCCCTTTAATTTCTAAACTGTGTGCCAACTCCTAGGATGTGTCATTAAGCCACCAGCTCTGTTTTGACTGCTGTGTCCTTGCTGACTGAGACAACCTAGAGGTCTCCTATGAGAGGAACCCCTCCACACACCACCACCACCACCACCCTTGGGGACAGTAAAGGTGCACTATGCCTACAGTTCCGGCAAGGCAGGGCACAATGTGACACATAACACTCCCAGCCACACGCTAGCTCAAGAGGAGAGGGGACATTTTCCTATTGCTGAATGATGACATAACATGAGCTCCTTAGTTCTCTGTGTCCTTATTCAGGACAGCCCAGCTCACCCCTAAAGTGTGACAGCTGGCTATAACTGTCAACAGTGGAGGGCAGTCCACACCTACATTTTAGCTCTAGCTCGCTCACTCTGGCAAGCAGGAGCACTAATGAGGAGGTGACAGTCCTCCTTACAAGCACACAGTACACACCTCAGGGAAGTAGTCCTGCGGGAACTTCTCCTTCTCCAGCATGGGTGTGCTCTCCAAAGTGTCTGAATAGATCTCCTTGCCAGTGACTTTTTTATACTTCTTGGCTGGAAAAGACAGAAGGATGATGTGAATAACCATCACCACATCCCATTCAACCAGCCACATGCTACTGGAGGGTTGTGCACAGCCAGAGCAGCCCCAGGGAAGGAGGGAGTTCCCCAAGCGGGCTAGGGGCCAACCCTGAACAGCTGCTCTGGGGAGGCCTGTGGCTCATAAATCCCTGTTCCACGACCTGGAACCTGACACTCCACTTCATTATCCCTAAGAGCTCCCAGGCTGCAGATTTACAGGGGCTAATTGGCACCCTCTCTGAAAGCCGTGCATGTATTTAAGAGGGCTGTGGAATTACCACTCACTCAGACCTTCACATGAATTTATTTAATAACATCGATTTCCTCTTCGCACATGCACAACATCAGTCATCTTCCAGGGAAGAATTTTATATGCGATGGAGACAGAGACACAGGGCAGGCGCTCTCCAGCCCTCCCAGCGCTCCAAGGGACATCCTCACGCCTCCTGAACTGACAGCACAGGACAGGCCTTGGTCTGAGCTCTCTCTCTCACAGACAGGCACTCCCTACTCTCAGGGATGTGTGGTAAGCATGGGAATTCATTCTATTTATTAATATTGTTTTCCTTTATTATCCATAATTAGATACACTGAATGAGCAAATAATGAGTTGATACCCCCATTTCCCCAATTTCCCTCTTCCCTGTCTGTCCCCAATCAGCTGGATATCCTTCTCCGTGGGTAGTCTGGATCAGTCCACGTGGTAGGGGGTTATAGCCTAGGAGTCAATCCAGTTCCACCCCCCTTTGTATGTTGTTGCTGAGGGGATCAATGTCTCTGGGAGTTCTCCCCAACCATGGCTCTTACGGTCTTTCCGCCCCCTCTTTCGATCCATTCTTCGTAGCCTGTCATGCAGGACACAGAGAGGGAGTACTGCAGGAACAGAACTCAGTCCCAAGGGGCTGGCACTGCTCCCCCAGCTGCTATCCCTAGAACCCCAAGACCACCAAGCCAAAAGCAAACTAGTGAAGTAACGTTCCTAGGTATCAAGAAGTCCTTAGAACCAGCTCTGGGACAGCATCTCTTGGGAATGTCTTTCCATTTCAGGAGCAGCCATCATCTGCAGTGTCTGGTGTACTGTCCATACCAGGGACACGTGTGGGACAGCATGAGCGAGCTGAGGCCTCCCACCCCCAAAGACTCCAGAGCAGCCGGTGGGTTGTCTCGGGAGGAGTGCCCCAGGCATCAGAGGAATGGTCACTAAATAAGAGCCAGTATTTTTCACAGCTTCAAACACATGCTCTTCTACACTTATGTTTTGAAATATGTGATCCTGTTCTATTTCACATTCTCTCATAAATCACAGGAATATAAATAGGAGATGACTCCTTTCTTCTCAGAGCATCTACCCTGTGTTGGGTAAAATAGAGGCAGGGGCTGGGGACACAGGGTAGGATGGGTATAGCAGGGCCAGGGCCAGTGGCTTACTCCCCCCAGGGAAGCCAGGGAGCTAAGTCTCAACAGAAGGAAGGTCCTGAGTAATAACTGTTGCATGTGACATCAAACCCAGACCATGCCAGGACCTCTCACGACAATACAGGGCAGGAGACACACAAAAGAAGCCACGCCACAAAGACAGACCACAGAAAACAGCATCAAGCCTTACCTTTAAAGTCAAATTGATAGATGTTTTTTAAGGATTCATGAAGAAAATAAAAGCTTCCTAGTGCCTGTAAGAGCAAACCAGAGAAACAGAGTCAGAGGTGGTGCTGGCACTCTCCTGAGCAAGGTTCCTGGAAGACGGCAAAGCGGCTCCTTGAAAGGGAGCCAAGGGAACGACCTGAAGATCAGTTAAGGCACCTGAGACAGAAGCTACCACAGGCTGCCCAGGACCCTCTACCACCCAGGGTGGTGCAGAAGTAAACTACTTGGCCTGTGTGAGAATGAAAGCCAACTTGCCTCTCCTGAGCTCTGGCCCTCGGCTCCCTCCCTAGCCAGCTCAGCACCCCCTCGGGCCTCGAGTGCCTACTACACACTGCTGCTCCCCGCTCCCTTCGTTGCTTCATCTTTCATGACTGGGGAGCACCAGCCCCCACCCAGGCTTACACGTTCACCCTCTATGGGTTACTGAGCAATCATGGATGCCCACTGAAGGTCATGTGTTATTCAGGGCAGGTACTGTAGCAGGGCATGGTTGGTCACAGAGCCGAGGGCAGGACACACTGTGCAAAAGACTTTACTACTTATCTAAAATCCAGACTTAAAACAGTATCACATGCAAACACATTTTTTCTTTCGATAGCCAAGGCTCTGGGGAAGCTCAAACATGCTGGCCATGCTTATTAGCCACATATTTGACAAAACTCACTGGCTGCTCCCAGAAAGGATGAATTCACCACCTGCACGCACTGTGGGGCCTTGGAGCTCTTGGACTCTGCTGGCTCACTTTTAAGACAAGTCATGTAGGCTGGAGAGATGGTTCAGCGGTTAAGGTGCTTGCCTGTGAAGCCTAATGACCCGGGATTCAATTCCCCAGTTAGACTTAAAGTCAAATGCAGAGAGTGGTGTGTGTGTGTCCAGAGTTCATTCGCAGCAGCTAGAGGCCCTGGAATGCCCATTCTCTCTCTCTCTCTCTCTCTCTCTCTCTCTCTCTCTCTCTCTCTCTCTCTGCTGGCAAACAAAAAACAATAAGTAACTTTTAAAAAGACAACTCCTGTGGGTGGGACTGCAGAGTGGGCAAAGGTGCAGGGGCAGCACTGGGGCACAGGAGGTTTCTGTGACCCCTCAGTGCCTGGATGGCAATCCAGGAGAGAAGTGGCCAGGCTAGGTTGTTCTGGAGTTGCTGAAGGCTGGCTATGGGCACAGCAAGAATGAAGCGACTCCAGCCCAATTTCCATCAGTAGCTCCTAAGTCAATCTCTACTTTGTGGGAAGCCCTAGGAGAGCCTGAGCAGTGTGCAGGCCCCCATCTACAGGCAGGTTCACAGCTCCATGAAATGCTAACTCCAATACACCCACGAGGAGCCAGCAGCAATATTCAATTCCTGAAGTATTTTCATTGCAAAAATAACCTGGTGACATAATTCTGAAAAATGTTTCCAGTCCTGTATGCCTATTCCTGAGAAGGGACAGTCATAATGGACACAAGGCCCACCCACTACCAACACTGATATCAGAGCAAGCTCCTCTCACACCAGACACAGCACAGCTCTTACGTATTCTTCAATGGCTTCAGCAAGCCACCATCCTAAGCCAAATGTGCTGGTCTGATATGTTTTCCAAATGAGCAGACACTCAGGAGATCCCGGTTCACCTTCCTACGTGTCACTCATCTGTTCCCACATTTTAACAACACTGCTCCATGCAGACGTAGATGGGATTCAGACCATGAGAAATGGAGGTGGGAGATAAAACTGCTTAAGGAAGTATAGACAAGAATTAAAGTATACGATCCGTTAACGCCCACATCACTGTCCACACAGAGACAGTCTGGTCCCCAGCTTGGTGTTCATAGAGACAGTCAGCTTTATTTATTTATTTACTTATTTATTTATTTATTTATTATTTTTGAGGTAAGGTCTTGCTCTAGCCCAGGCTGACCTCAAGCTCACATCGATCCTTCTACCCCTGCTTCATGAGTTCTAGAATTGAAGGTGTGTGCCACCATACCCTACCATTTGTTTGTTTTAATATATATATATATATATATATATATATATATATATATATATATATATATATATATATAAATTTATTTGCAAGCGGAGAGATAGAAGAGAGAGAGAGAACTGGTGTGCCAGGGCCTCCAACCGCTTCAAAGGAGCGCCAGATGCATGTGCTGTTTTGTGCATCTCACTTTATGTGTGTACTGAGGAATTGAACCCGTGTCGTGAGGCTTTGCAGTTAAGTGCTTTAACCTTTGAGCCAGCTCTGTAGTCCCATTCATTTAAAAAATTATTATTTTTTAAAAAGAAAACAATATTTGCATGCAAAGAGAGAGAGAATGGGTGTGCCAGGGTCTCTAAGCTGCCATAAATAAACTCCAGATGCATGTACCATTTTGTGTATCTGGCTTTGTGTGGGTACTGGGGAGACAGTCTGCTTCCCTTGCCATCCTCATTTGGATGGACCCCAAGGACAGCAGTCGGGAGGTGGAGACCACACCTGGTAGAGGCTCCAATGGCTCTTGCTAGTTCTTCTAGAATAACACTTTGCTTTCAATTTTCTCCTAGGTATCACCCTACAAAATCCCTCATCACCAATGCAGGAAACCTGCTTCAGCCTCACACTCAGGATTCCTGATCTCTGGGCTCACACACGCCACAGCCTCATGAGGCTGGGCCCTGTTTTTGCATGTGTTTTTGAGGACTTCCTTCCACCCTTCTGCCTTTTCATGACATCTTGTGCTCTCTGCTGGATGACCCCAGACCCAAACCAGAGTCCAGCCTATTAGAATGCCATGGCCTTTCCTGCACTCCTCACCTACAACCCAACCATCTTCTCATCACATCTACTGCTGCCTCAGAAAGGTCAGGGTTCTGCTGGCGCTGTGGCTCAGGTCTAGTAAGACCCACTGAGAAACATGCTCCTTTGCCTATTCACTTCAGGTTACAGTACAGATTGGGAAGATCAGGGGACACCTTACCAGAAGATAATGTCTAACCCTAGGGACACAGCAAGTGGTGACAAAAGGACACATTCTAAGGAGCAACTGGTAAAGGATTCAGCAAGATCTGTGTCCTGAACACAGCACGACTATTCCTCTGTCACACAGTGTCTGGTAGGGAAAGGGACACAGCAATAGGCAAGGAGTAAGTACCTGGTGTGAGCAGGTAGAGCCAGGGCAGATGTGAGCACTTGTATGCACATGCCTGAAGACTGGAGAGCCCTCATGCCCTGGGCACCTGGCTTCTGACCACTTTCCAAATGCTAGTGACTCAGATCAACAGACCTATGCTCGGTCTCCTGACTTGGGGCTTGGGGTTTAAGTGGTTTGAGAGAGAGAGGTCTGGCCACCCCTTACAGGTGGGGTAGGATCCAGGATCCAGCAGACAGGGTCTGCCTCACAGAAAAGCTGGATGTGGAAGAGCTGTGCATCTCAGGCTGACAGGACGCTGGACCCCACGGCCTGCCTGAGTGGTGCTTGTCATTGATGGGGGAGGGGAGGGTCAATGTTCCTAGCCAAGGCCATACCCACTTGGTATAGCATACTTCTGGTAGGTCCATAAGCTGCCTAGATGGACAGAGCATGCTCTTGTGTCAAGAAGCAGGTTCCAACATCCAGGAGGGTTTGCTACAGACCTGACAGCACCCTTCCAATGAGCAAGGTGTATAAAGCATCTTTACTAACTACTGGCTCTCAGTCACTGTTGTAATCAGCCACACGCTGGGATGAATCAAACCAGGCAAAATTATGAGAGGGAAGGATTTACTGAAGCTACAGATCCAGGGGAAGATCCACAATGGTGAAGGAGGCTTGTCCCTTTCACAGGTCCAAGCAGGGAGACAAAAACCATCACCAGCACCACACACTTAACAGCACACAGGTGTGGGGGGGGGAGCAGAGGAGATTTTTCTCCCCCTTTTAAAGCCTTAAGGCAGGCTCTGACAACCCTATCCCAGACTTGTTGGCTTCCTGAGTCTAGAATTTCCTTCCTGCACTGCCCTCCCAGGAAGGGATGTTAATTTCTAGTTTCCCTTAGCTTCTTTACATCCTGCTACTGATTCCTATGAACAACATCAGAGACCCACCCAAGATAATTAAAAGATCAAGTTGACAACAAAACCTGACCATCACAGTCACTTTTATGGCAGAACCTAAGAGCATCCAGCTTTCAGCTTGTTTTTTTCAGCAACAGAGTTAAGGCTGTCTCTGTGGGAGAACACAGTGAACCAGATGTAGGGCTGAGTCTCCTCCAAGGGCCCCGGAGAGAATGAACATGACACCTGTTTCAGGATCACAGGACACAGCCCTGTGCAAAATGCCTCTACCTGCCTTGGATGAGGAGAAACTGGCCAGTCTGTCACCTTTCACCCAAGAGAAAGCTGATGTGATGCTATGAGCTTTATAAAGAACAAGAGAAAATAAGTTGCAACGAGGTCACTGAAACTGCAGTGCACAGAGTTGGAAAATCCTTAATTAACTCTAATGAATCTTTAAAGTCAAAGTTCAATCCAACTTTTCAGAGTTCTCCTCCTGCATCATTATGGCCAGGGCACCATCCACCACAGGGCATGTGGTCTAGGAGATCAGTAAGGAAGCACACACCATTAACCCAGACTCTTGCACAGGACACAGCTAACTCCTTAACTCACACCAAATCAACGTAGCAGCAGACATACACAGCAGCGCCATGCTCCTCACCTCCTCACGTGCAGTTAACAAGAGAACCATACAGTCTTCTCCCAGGTGTGATCCTGAGGAAGCAACAAGCCCTTTTATTACCTAGAGCAAGCATCTCTGTGAAAATGCTGCGTGACTTCCACAGCACTGTGGCCACCACAGTGACAGCTCCCAACATGCCTTCCAACTGCACAGGTCATCCAAGAGGGACTTCTAGACACACACGTACCCACAGACATGCTTCCTTCACCATCCCTATGTATTCTGACCAAGTCCCACTACGGGGTGATGTGGTCCACCATCACAGCGTCTGGGCTCCTATGTGGAGCTCTCTCTCACCAGTAGAGCTGAGCATCCTTTTCGTCCCATCTTTTTTCCTTCTGCAGTGCTAGTGATCAAACACAACCCCAAGTATGTCAGGCAAGTTTTCTACCACTAAGCTCTACCCCAGTGCCTCTTCTTGCCCTAAAACTTTTATTGTGGTAAATACACATACTATAAACTTGCCACCCAAGCCATTTTATGTGCGTAGTTCAGGGCCAATCAACACTCTGGGAACATCAAACAGCCACGACTCTTTCCATCTTCCCAGACACAGACCCCTCTCCTCGAGCACTTAAGCCACCTCCTACTTTCTGCGTCTCTGAAGGTGACGGACTACTCTGGAACCTTGGAAGCCACGGCACCCATCAAGAGGGGTGTGTGTGGCAGCAGAGGAGGTGAGGGTGCTGGGCTGGGGCACATTCAGAAAAGACTCGCTGATAAAGTGAAAGAAGGGCGTGCAGAAGAGGAATGGCTGAAGCGGCTCCAAGGAGCAGATGGGATGGAAGAGAACGGGGTGGGGGTGGGGAGGTGGAGAAGGCCTGTGAAGCTGCCTTCCAAGTACGGATGCCACAAAGGCACTCGGAAACTGGAGATTCCTGAACTATCTTTGAAGACTGCCAGCTGAAGCTGTGAGCTAAGTCTGGTGACACTGTGGTAGGCAGATGCGAAGGCAACGAGGAACACCTAGCAAAGACACAGCAGGACTGACTGGCATGCAATGGCAGGTGAGTGTTCTGGTTTCTAGTTGGTCAAGGCAGCAAACTACACGAGGAGATTTTCAATCTCTGAGCCAGCCTTGCATTCTGGACATAAACCTAACTTGATCAAAATGGATGTTTTCATATCCTGCTTGGTATTTGGCATTATTTTTCTTCTAATCTTGTTTCTGTTCTTGCCATCTCAATGGAACTATTCTACATCAATTCTTCAGTGATATGTTCAAAGTGCAACTCAGATTCTTTCCTCAGAGCACAGGATAACTGTCCTTCCCTCCTTTTTGTGAGACAGGGTCTTAACATGAAGTCTGGCCTCAAATTCATTCTACTCCTACGTCAACCTCCCAAGTGCTGGGATTATGGATTATACCACACTCTTCAAACATTTTATTTCTGGGTTTCAGAGTGACGCTCTCTCCTCTTGCTGCCCTGCTCCTCATCTTCCCTCTGGGGTGTCCCTCATCCTATCACCAGGTGATGGTGTCACATGCACTCTGCTGGACCTCACTGGAGGGTTCTCTGGTGACTGTGCAGTCCCCACTTAGATCTCAGAAGTCCAATTTTCCCAGTGTAGGATTGAGCTCATAGAGCTCCAGCCATGTTCTCTCTGAGGCAATGATTCTCCTCTTCCTTTGCTGTTCCAGCCTCCATGGGAACACAGCCTCCAATGGGCATTATGACTGTTCTCAGCCTTTTTTTTTTTAATATAAAAAAGTACCACTTTTGTGATCAGACCTCAAAGGTAAGCCCTAAGAAAACTGGCTTTAAAACAATTTAATAGATTGAGTAATAAATCAAAGCAAAGTTACTGTAACATTCATTAGATTATAAACAATAATAAATGAAACAAAGCTTTTGTTTCAATCAATACAGCACTTTATTGATCCTTCCTGTTTAATAAACTCACAGGCGGCCAATCTAATTGGGCGAGGCAGCATTCTATCCGATCCCTTGGCACTACCTGAGGTGGAGGTGGCACATGGGAAAGGCTGCATTTAGCATGCCACTGTCACAGGGTTTCCTCTCTCAGGAGCCTTATGACCTTATAACAAAATGAGAGCTGACACACTTACAAAGTCCTGCCTTTTCAATTTCAGCTCCCGTGGTGAGAGAGAAGATGACGGCACAAAGCTGTCCCCCCATCTGACCCTCAGCACCAAGTCCTCTCCAGACTGGCCACCAGTCTGAGAGATGCACACATAATTTCATTCCATCTCCCATCCAACAGCCAACATTAGAAGTTAATTAAATTGGCTGTCCACTGTATTCATCCACTTACAAGTTAATGATATTCTGTCCCTGAATTAAGGAGCATTTTATAAAGCGTGCACCATGGGAGCTGGCATGTTGTACATGGGGTGCTCAACCCTGTCACAACTCCTGGTCATTGCCTCCCCGATTAGGCAGCCCAGGAAGGGCAGGGCCTGTCTGAGGGCAAAGCATAAGTCATCGTGACAGAAAGGGCAAACACTGCACACAACAGCCACTTAATATCTCTTGTTGGACCACAATAAATTCCACCAGATTAGGACGCCTGCTAACATTTCACATTAGCATAGCAAGGAGCGGCTGGAATAGAATGAGACAGCCTTGCCGATGGGCTGCAGGAAGGGGCAGGCACCCAGAGGTATGGGTGGGGAGGCAGTGGGGTGACCCCAGCTTCCCGTCCAGTGCCACAGAGTGACATGAGAAGCATCACTCTGCTGAGAGAAGCCATTCTACAGCACTCGTGGGCATCTTCTCCGGGCCACATGCTGAGGCAGGCACAGAGATGCATCAGTGAGCAATAGCCAGGCACCAAGATGGCTACAGAAGATGACAGCAGCACGGGGGATACCAGGCCTCTGCCTGGCAGCCACAAATAGGCACATGATGCCTGGAACGTGAAGGGCTGAGGCCCAAGCAGACAGTCAGGTTAGCTGAACTACAGCACAGGGTGGTTCTGGTATGTTGTTAGCACACAGACAGCCCTGCACAGAGCACTGAACTTACCAACATGATCATGGGGCACATCTGGACCCAGGAGACTTGGGTAGGTTAGGGAGCTACCGGTGGGGGAGATAAGAGGCAGCTGAGAGATAAGGAGTGGTCAAGAAGACACAGAATGGTACTGAGGCTGAGGTGGCAATGGAGGCGCAAGAGCCAAGGCCATGAAACAAGCCTGCAGGAGTGACCACAGGGGCACAGAGTCACTGCCATGCAAGGGCAGAAAGAACAAAGCACGGGTCCCAGATTTCACAGCACGGAAGCCAGTGGTGACATGATGAGCCATATCCAAACAGTTGCTCTGACAGTCATCGTGACTGTGCACACTCCCTGCAAGATGTCAGAGTGGTTGGTCAACAGAAGCCAGAAATGCAAACAGTCACAGGAAGGCAGGAAGAATGGAGTCTGTTCTGCTGTGTCCTAAAGCCTGGCAGTACAAGTCCCCAGGAGAGGTCACTTCTGGTAAACTGAAGGCACCAAGGAAGAACCTGGGAGGAGCAAGGTACCAGGAGGTGACAAAGACTTTTTCTTCCCAGGCCCGCAGGTGCCTCCTTGCAACTGTGCAGCAGCCTCATTTCATCTATTTCCTGAGCGGAAGTCAGCCCACAGGTGGGAAGAGCAGTCTTTTTGTTTAAGTCACTGTGGGAGGAGGGTGAGCAGGAAGAAGGTGGAGCATACCCATAATCTGACACAGCCACAGTGAGAAATGACAGGCCCGGGGCTTCCTGCATATCCAGTGAAAACAGGCGGACAAGATGGGGTTTCTACAGGCACTCCAGCCAGCTTTGCATTTGCACCAGAGCCATGGAACTTCCATGCTATTTATGGATAACATACAGTTTGCAAATTGAGTTTTGATAATGAACAAAGAATATCAACCTTAAAATAATATCTAGTTTTAATAATTCGATTTATTGTTATACTTTTTCCATGTCTAACTGATTTCAAAAGTAGATCAATAAACTTTCATGGCAATTAAATTATGTGGAATCTGCATCATCACTGTACAGCTCAGATTAGCTTCCGTATTCTAAAAATCATTAGCTTTTCAATTACAACCCTGCTCGTCAGTTATGTGCATTATGGATCTAGGATAATTAAAATACAATGCACTTTAAGAGAGGCCAAGACAGATCACGAGCTGTTTACAAAATGCCTCCTGCCACTAGCAAAATACCAGGCACAGAAAACACTACAAAAAAAAAAAAGCTTTAACTGATTTTTATAGTGGGAAATTGCTATCTACTTCTGTTTCAAATAAAATGTTAGGGGAAGAGGCACTCTTCCAAGGGTAAGCAGGCTCTAAGCCCTGAGGGCCTCCTTCCAAGTCTGACTACTTAACTTTCACCCCCTCAGGGATACAAGATCCTGGTGGGGGGAACTCCACTCACATCTGCCCTAACTCTGGAAGCTTGTGACTTCCCTCAGATCGTTTTTGAGGCTTTCCTTATGCCAAGACTGGCCTTTGTCTCCTCTGTGCAACATTGCCTCTCAGTCACAGTGTAATGGGAGAGTTGGGGTTCCCAGAAATTTTGGGTTCCCAGCTAATTCCAATGCACCTTAAAACTTAAGAGTACCTGGATTCTTGGTCTATAAATTTAAATTATAGAACACCAGAGGATAAAATATCGTGGGAGACTTTATTTAAAAAAAGAGAGAAGTTACAGAGATCTCCAGGCACTAGTGAGGAGGGAGCAGGTGGGGGAGGTTTTAGCCACATAACTATAAAATCTGTGCTGGCCAGTCAGCAAGGGGAAGAAGGGAAGGTATAAGAGGGCCCGCATTGTGAGGAAAGAAGGTTCACGTGGGAAAGAACCCTGAGCCCCCTCACGACAGCTCTGGTGGCTGTGCTGAGGGGGCTTTACCTAGGCCTGGAGATTCAGATGTCTCTCTGCTGGGCAGCCACGAGAGAAAAGAGAGCAATCCTTCATATCTCTGGGCCAGGTGAGCCAGAGAGAGAGAGCTGGTTGGTCTATCTTTGACCAATCCGTTTCAGGATTAGGTTTGAGCTCTAGGAAGAGACACCTCCCACTCAAGGGGAGGGGGTCAGGTAAGGCAAGAGATAAGTGGAGCCTGCCTGTAAGCACAAGTCCAAGGACACTCCTGGTCACCTTTGGGGAGGTGTCCCAGTCACCCTAACCTGTCACAACAGTAAGCTCCAAGAAGTAGTGCCTTATGGCCTATCTAGACTTGTCACTTTCAGGCAAAAACATGAGTACAACCTGTTCCACCTGTTAAAATGAGAGTGGCAACCTAGGGTTCCCCCATGAGGGCCAGTTAGACACTAGGAATAGGGAATAGTGCAGACCCCCCAAAAATAGACTGTCCTCCTAGGCCCTGCCCTAGAGGAGGCCTGCCGTTAGGTCTCAGCCTACAGGGTCTTGTTTTTGAGCTCTGAGCTCCGATATATTTTGAGCTCTGACCTCCTCCTTGAATATAGTCCCATGTTACTGCCCAGCTAACGCTGCTGCCTTGGGACCACTTTGTCCTGTTCCACACAGGTTCTAGAGCTGGGACTGCTTATGCCTCCCTTTTCCAAGTTCTGTGACCATCATCAAGGTACTGAGCCTTTCTGCCTGCCTCCTGTCTAGAGCACAGGGAAGATAAGGGCACCTGCGTCCTCAGATCCTGTGCTCTTCAAACACAAGGAGCTGCTGTCCTGAGCCAATAGGACCTGTTTCCTGTCAGGAATGATTCGAGGCACCACCTTGCCGCCGGCACACAGGACGGGAGAACGGGCTGGGGGAGCACAGCATGGAGGGCTGACCAAGACCACTTCCCATTCCCCACCTGGAGTCTGATGCGTCTCCCTGGGGCGTTCCACACGGCTGCCACCCCAACCAGAAAAAAAGAAGCCTAGGCCTTCCCAGCAGATGGGAGGGGTGGGCACTGTGGCACATGTCCCCCACCTGGAGTGGGGGGCAGTAGGGCATGGAGTTTCAACCATGCACAGACCTCTCCTTCACCACTTTTCTGAGGCAAATCGCAAAGATCTCTTAGGGAAAGATGCTCAAAAACAGCATCTCCCACTAATGACCTTGTTATAAATTAAATCTCACTGACAAAGACCAAGGGAAAGAGACACTCATCAAGTGATCCTGTTCTTTGCACTGTCTGACCTCATGAGTATCTGTCATTTGCCTTAAAAGAAAGAGATGCTACCAGGACATCAGTTTCCACAGGACAAGAGTGAAGGGTTGTAGGCCAGGGAAGAAAGGCATGCCAGGAGGATGCTTGCCAACATGGTGTTCCAACCAGGGAAATGCCACTCCCGAGCCTTCTGAGACCAGTAAGGATGGTACTGGCTAGAGTGACAATGAGTCAGCAGAAGACAGCCTATAAGAATCTGATGGCACGAGGCGCCCAGTCTGCAATGATAGAGCTCTCAGGGAGGCTGCGCATCCAGGCCTCAGTGGAGTCAGAGACAAAGGGATTCTCAGGTTGAAGCACCGTGACCAATGAAGGAGATACAAGTTGGGTGGGAGAAAGCCAAGAAAAACTGGGACCTGCTGTACAGAATCCCAGGGCCTGCAGGGGTGGAAGTGGCACTCCCCATGGCGGCATGGACAGGGACAGAGAAGGATAAGGCACCACAGGTAAGGACAGGAAGTTGGAGGTAAGAACGTGAGTGACCCACGTTCTGTCAGCCTAGGAACATCTGATGACTACATGGGGCCTCTATAAGCTAATGAAAAGTCACTGTGCCAATATGAGAAAGAATGGGAGAGATGGCAAAACAAGGTTTTCTAGAATTAAAAATTCCAGTTCTGAGCTGGGCGTGGTGGTGCAGGCTTTTAAGCCCAGTACTCAGGAGGCAGAGGTAAGAGGATGGCCATGAATTCAAGGCCACCCTGAGATAACATAGTGAGTTCCAGGTCAACCTGGGCTAGAGTGAGACTCTACCTTTAAAAAAATCAAGTTCTGAATCCCAAACATCAGTGCAGTTATGTGGACCACACTGGCCTCCTGCTTGGAGGCAGGCACATGGCAGGATCAGAGAAAGCTTTTCTGGTCTGCTGTCGCTAATAACACACATGAACATACTTATTGACTAAAGAAAAGGGAAGCCAGGATGGGCTGTCCCAATGAGGAGCAGCCATGTTCTTTCCTCCCCAGGAGTTTTCATGGAGCCTGAGTCTCGTTATTTCTGGTTTAAAAAAGGTATCTGTTGCCATATAGTGGCAACTAAACAGGATGAAGTAGGAGGATCAGGATCCCCATGAGTTGAAGACCTGCCTAGGCTCTGGGCGACAGAGTGAGTTCAGGTCTGACGGAGCTAGAGTAGATGCCGCCTCTAAATAAATAAGAAATAAATAAATAAGGGACAGTGCCTGCAGATCCTTCCTCGTCCCTGTGCTGCTAGAGGGGAAAATCATGTGTACATCTCCCTTACTGCAGTAGCGCCATCAGGGGACCTCTTGCACAGCCATACTAGCCAGGGCCACACACTGCCATGTGCTCAGTGTCCCCAACATCAACCAAGGTCAAAAACAATACCTAGCAGCATGTTGGCTGCTGGGAGTCGGTGGCATCACAAAGGTGCTCATGGAAGGCCATAGAAGTCAGCAAACTGAGTGACAACGACAAGGTCTGCGTCCACTGGGGTGTTTAAAACTTAAGTACGATGAGCAACAAGCTCTTCAATCCTTCTGAAGAGAAAATGGAGGACGGGAGCAATGATGAGTCTCCTGATGCCCTGTGCACATTCATGCCTGCCTTGAGGAGACACATGGGCATTCTCTCGCTTCCTTGATTGCGCCTTAATTAAATCTCCAGCCCAGAGTTTAGAATAAAGCCATTATGGATAGTGACCAAGAATTCCATCACTCCTGGGTGAGTGTAAAATCAATCACTTAGGTTTTTATGACGTAATCCCAGAAAAGTGTATCCTTTTGAGGTTAAATGATTTGATGGGTTCTGGTCTTAGCCCAAAGAAATCCATCAGATGTGTTTGCTTCAGAGACACAAACATCTGCTGCTCTTCCATGCTTCCGCTAGTAGCACCTGAACAGAGACAGGCAACAAGTCTGATCACAACTTTAAAAAATGAAAGTGTGGGAGGCAGCTGCCATGCGATAGCAAAAGAGTGACACCTCGTATAATTTGTCTAAGCCCAAGGCCTGTGAGAGAGAGAGAGGGAGGGCTGGGCAGCCCCTCAGAACGGAGGGAGCATCACGCTGGGCAGCTACTAGGAGACACCTGCCCCCCAACCCCAGTGGCCCCTGCTGCCTCACTCCCACCACTGGACCCTCTGCAAAAGCCTGAGGACACTAGAACATTTGAAAACCCAAGTCACTTTTTGGGCACGAACTTAAAATAAGAAAAAAATGACAAATACTGATAAAAGTTGCATCTGAAAAATCTCCACTCCAACTTATGTGCAAAGTACTTAGCAAAAGGTCAGTGCTCCGGAATCTGCTGGATAAATAAACGCTGGCGAGGTGGATGAATCACTGGAGAACTGGCGCATGGCAGCGAATGAATAACCCACAAATGCGTCCCAAACCCCATTATTTCCCCTTTTCCAGGAGCCCAAGATTCATGTCTTCGCATGCCGCCAGTTCATTACCGAGAACTATCATCCCTCTTCTGGCGCGCGCCAGGCAACACGCACGGCCCCTCGAGGACCCTTTAATGTTTAATTCCCCATCATCCGCTCCGCTGAACAGCTTAATCTCTGCTTGTATGATCAATACTATATCAGTGTAAATTAAAATGACAATTTTAAAGTAATTAAGCCTGTTAATGCTCGATTCAAATGTCATTATTTGCACAGGGGATCGAGGAGAAATCACACCGTGTCTGGGGTGACAGGAAGCCATCCAAGCCTCCTCACCCTGCTGCGTGGTGCCACTGGAGGCTTTAGCAAAGCGGATTAACTTCTGCCTCATCCTGCCAGGGTGCCTATCCAATTTCTAAAGAGGATAATGCAATTTGATGAATTTAATTCTAGCTACAAACTCAATTATCGTGATAATAGATGAAAACTGGGAGGAGACTCTAACAAGGCCCACATTTTACAAATACACTTACCTCCACAGTGGGACAGAGCAGCAAGTGCTTGATTGGATTTGTCCTCTCTTTTGAAAACCCTTAAATAATTATGACGGTCCAAAGGACAGCCAACATTTATTACAAAGACTTGCTCTAACCCAAAGGGGCCATAGCTTAGACAATCTGGGTCACATGGATGTGCTCACTGTCCCAAGTTATTCAGCAACATTTATTAGACAAGCTCAGTGGTGTCATTACATCACTGGACTCGTAAACAGATCCATACAACTGTCCAGCCACAGATGAGAACTGCTTGTCCGATGCCAGCTGCTCTGGCCCCAGCTTGGGGAACAGCAACCAGGCACCTTCTTTCTGGGCAGGGGTAGGGGTGGGGGGATTAATACAAAGAAAATTAAGGGGAAGAATCACCTTCACCCTGTTCTGACTCCCAGAAGTCAAGTGTGCAGTGTGAGTGGGATCATGTCTGCAACTCACCACACCAGCATGCTCTCAGCCCAAGAGCTGGGGGCCACCTCTGGGACAGCAAGGATCACCGGGCTTCATCCATTAGATCAGCAATAAAAATTGACAGCCAAACATTAATTTTGAGATGACGAGTGAAGTGTAACAATTTCCGTTTGAGAGATGTTTGCACAGGTGGCAGCCAATTTCTGCAGGCCTCCTATGACAATTCCAGGTCCTGTGCGCTCCAAAGGAGCCTGTAGGAAGGGCACTCTGCCAGGGTCCCTCCAGGGTCATGGCCCACCTGCTCTAGCAATCTGACAGTGTGAGTTGCTCTCAAACCCAAGGATATCTACTGTAATTATACTGAAATTATGCAAACTTTCTGCAAAAACCAAAGCCTATGGGTGGCTTCTTCACTTGCCCCTTCGTCGAGTGTAAGGACTGCACAGTCCTCAGGTCCATCCACCCCTTCACCCCACAGCCAGCAGAGATCAGATTTAATATAACTTAGAATGGGCTCAAGTGGCTTTTCTTAGTCTGTGCGTAACTAGTTTTCACCTTAGGCACGGACTGTAGACAGAGAAATGGTAGGACACACAGTCGAGGCACAGGGACCCACCCAACCACTGAAATCAGATCCTGTGACCCTGAGCCCACTGCAAGGAAAGCAGCTTTCACCTACATGATGAACTGCAAGGTGACCGGATGGCACTCAGGATGCCCTGTAGGTCCAGGATCTCCCACCAACAGTCCACTTCCTAAGGTGGTGAAGAGTGCTGTGCCCTCTGTGAACTGAGCTCCAGGAAGGCGAGGATGCAGGATGCAGGCTAGGGCAAGCCTGGCCAGGACACAGGGACACCCTGCTGCCTGACATCCCTTGGTCTCCCTCCACTGCACAAAGCTGCCCCAGAGGTGTGGGTGTGGGTGAGGCAGAGCCCATGACTGATAGGAACTCCGGGGGGAAAAAGCTCATTCAGAACTCTGAGCTGAAATGTCACTGGAGCCAAATGAACAGAATGAGCAGCTACACGGTAAGCGCCAGGACTATTTTTTTCATGTCCACTGCTTCAGTGATTTTCTGTCAAAAAATGCTAACAAGCATCAAAGTCCTTAAGAGCCTTACACTCTTTCAGTTTGTTCCCAATACATTTCCTACAGTGGACTTGTTTTCTAGGTTTATGTGACACAACCCTCGGTCACACCTGTCTGCTGCCTAATGGATCAACCACCACTGACGCCTATCTCAGCTTCACCAACAAGCCTGTCAGAGATTTTCCACCAGGGAACAGTGGATGGGGATAGAGGGAGTTATCTGAAGCCCTGGGTGGGAAGTAATCCGATTGGCCAGGATCAGCATTGTAGGGTGCCAAGCCTGGGCCATCCCATCCTACTCGCCTTCCTGCCCTTACGCTCACAGCTGGCTCCACAGCCAACGTGTGCCCAAGTAAACTTTAGGAGTAGAAGAGAAGGCCAGGTGAGATCAGCAGCCATGACTGGAAAGACAAGCTCCAGGAAGACATGGGCAAGATGACCATGGGACCTGCTCTCATCTCCAGGGCTCACTGCAGACACACTGCATTCTGAGAGTGGGGGACACTCGAGAGGATAGGAAGGGCCATGCAGAGAAACAGAAACAGAAACAGAATGGGCATGCCAGAGCCTCCAGCCACTGCAAATGAACTCCAGATGTCCTTTGTGCATCTGGCTTTACATAGTACTGGGGAATCAAACTTGGGTCATGTGGAAAGGCGAGAACCTTAACTGCTAAGCCATCTATCTCTCCAACCCAACAGTGTCTATTTTTGAGGCTACTATAAAGGGTAATGTTATTTAAATTTCAACTTCCAATGAAATCCTTTACAAATTGACAATTTCCAAGCCATAAACAGAAGTCACCATTAGCTGATCTGTTCTGATTGTTCCAGAGCTCTGCATTCCACTCTGCATAGCTTCTGAAGAAAGGCCTTACATGCATCCCACTCACCACGTTGGTCTGAAGCCTCACAGACCTAGCTTGCTTCTTAATTGGGTCTCTAAACCACAGCACCTAATGGTGTAAGTGTGGACTTAAGGGCTCAGCTGGAGCAGAAAGGGCGTGTGAGGAAGGGATGCAGCTTCATGCTCCATCGGTTTCTGCACCCACTGTTTGACCCTCAGCTCTTTAGTGATGAGCAAGAGGGACCAGTCAAGAAAAATAAAGGGGCTGAAGAGATGGCTCAGCAATTGAGACGCTTGTCAGCAAAGCCTAACGACCCAAGTTCGATTTCTCAGTACCCACGTAAAGCCAGATGCACAAAGTGGCTCATGCATCTGGAGTTCATTTGCAGTGGCTGGAGGCCCTGGCATGCCCATATTCATTCTTTCTTTCTTTATCTCCCTCCCTGCCTCCTTCCCTCCCTTCCTCCCTTTCTTCTTTCCTCTCTCTCTCTGCCTCTCTCTCTCTCTCTGTCTCTCTCTCTCCTCTCTCTGCTTGCAAATAAAAAGAAAGAAGAAAAATTGACACAAACCAGGCTGACTTTTGGTATTGACTTTTGGTCTTCTCTGTATATTTACCTTAACATGAATTTAAAAACAAGATCAGACAGGCCTTTAAATTGAAACAACTGACCTGTCTGCAGCTGACTGACTCATGTCTTACCCTAAAACCTGCAGCAGCCCCCACCAGAACCGAATCTCAGCCTAATTCCTTCCCTGATACTCTAACCATGGCCATGATTCTGGCTTCCTCCCCGCCATTTATGTCCAGATGTCCAATGTGCCAATCAGATGGGAGCCCCTCACCATCCCACTCCTTGGCCATGAGGTCTCTGAGGTACATTCGACCTGCAGCCCACACCTTCATGCCAGGTGCTCCCCACATGCGATCATGTGTGAGAGCATGAGGTATGCTCTGTGTCACACAACACATGCTGTGTCATATGGAGCATGTCATGGATTGCATGTAGGCTGGTTCTGAGGGCCGTCTGTGAGTACAGGCTCCCACTGTGCTGCGCTCTGTTCAAGGACAGGCTGGTCCATAGCAGCTCTGAGGGCCCAATTCAGGGCTGGCCGAGAGGACCCTGGACAGTGTGTGAGCACTGCCTGCTTGTTGTTCTCCCCTCCAGACTCAATTGTGTTAGCACGCTGATGTCCTTCCTGGGACAGCAGCTGCAGAACCCAGGAAAGCACACAAGTGAGAGCAGGAACCTACAGTTCTGTTGGAACAGTAACTGACAAGCCAGTGGAGCTGGCTACAGCTGTGACTGCCTCAGTGGACACCTTGGCCCTTCTGCTATGCTCCACACAGCCTTCACCCGACAGCCCAACAGCTGCAGCAGAGAACTTTCTGCTCGCGGGATAATGGCCGGGTGAGCTGCAAATGTCACCCTCACCTTTCCAGTGCCAACTTCTCCCTGCCCTTCTTGGCTCAGCACCTCTCCATCCTGTAAGATTCCTGTCGTCTCATCCCAGGCCTTAGCCAAACTCTTGGAGCCCAGCAACCTGGAATGAGGCTTCCAAATGAAGGGGTCACAGTGGCCATCAATCTCCTCGTGTCCTATGGCGACAGAAGACCAAGCACACAGGACATCTAGGGTACCTGAGCAAGCAGGCAGGCTCACCTCGGGAAAGATAATTAGGCCCCAAACCTCTGCTGAGTCTGGCAGACATTGGCTCCAAAGAAGGAGACCAATGTCCATGTCCTCTCTGCCCCATAGGAGATGGGGTGGCAGTCTCTGGAACAAACTCCAGGCAGTGCAGTGGGGCAGGCACCAGCACCTACCAAGGGGCAGCCTTCTCTGAAAATGTACCACCACCAGCTGGCATACAGAGGTGAGCTCTGCCAGCCCAGGAGTCAGCCATTTGTCCAAGGGTGACTTGGGCCCTGGTCACCTCCCATCTATAGTGTGGACAGATGACATCACCACTGGCCTGGTGCCACACCTGAGGGGATGGGGGACACTAGGACGTCAGAGAGACAGGAGAGGGGGAGTGTTTGGGGTAGACACCACCATCCCACAGACACCACTGGCCTCTGAAACCTCCTGTACTTCAGTCAATGCTTCCTAAACCAGGCCAGGGAAAGTGTTTTCTCCAGACCTATCATCCCTTCCAGACAGTCAGCGTGGCCAGAGAGGGCCACTTCAACCCTTTATCAAAGCCCAGCCGGTACACCTCTTCCTCCTGCCAGAACCCAGTCCTCCAAGAATACATGGCCCCTCCCCACCATTCCAAGTCAGTCAACAGACACCCCAGCCTCCTGGGCCTCACTGTCTAGGGTTCAGATCTGAGATGACAAAAGAGAGTCCATCTCACCTGTCTGGGAGGGGTGGCCGTGGGCCATGTGAGCACCGAGAATGTGAAGAAGTGCACAGAGCTGTGCTGAGCGCTGATGGGAGTCCTGCATCCATGGCTCTCCTTCCTAGACTCCTTCAGCAGAAAGTGGGCAGCACTGGGAACATGGGCTACTGCTTCTCAAAGCTGACATGCCCCACATCCAAGACTCCCAGTGTCTGCAGCTGAGTGTCCGACATCTGTAACAGCACATGTAGGTCTGTGGACCCACAGGCATACAGCTGAGTCTGCTGAGTGTGTAAGCAGCCTCCTGCCAAGCAGCTGGCGATGGGTCTCTCAGGCTCACTCCTTCCCTCCGCAAGCGGTTCAGCCCATGTCCAACTGGAGCTCTGCCAGTGGCAGCTTCCCCCTTGAGCAGGGTCCCTGCTCTCCCTGAGTAGCCTGTGGCACTGCCCCTTTGGTACCCCAGTGGGCCATGTGAAAACGTTTTGGATGGTAGGTATCGGGTGCCTCCTAAAAGGGAAACGTCCCAAGAGACATGCGTCTGGCTTACAAGAACCAGAGTGCCAGCCACCTACAGACGCTGAGGTCCCCACAGGCCCAACCCTCCTGGGAGCACCACATTTAGCCTGATGTCCCCTGCTGTGCAAGCTTCCTCCAGGGCCCAGGCTTTGGTCAACTCAAGGATGCATGGAGCCGGAAACAAAATTAACCTCGTGGCAATTGTTTTCCCTGGGTTGATAGCCCAGTGTCAGCTCATCTGTTACAGGGAAATAAAAAAGTCAAGCCTAAATGTATAAAAAATTATGATGGAAGTCCTAAATAAAGTGAGGACTGCAAACTCATTGAGTCAAAAATCAATCAATCAATGAGGAAGTGGGTTAGGATCACCTCATAAGCCCCAAAGAAATCATTTGCCCAAACACTGGGATTTAACGGTGGAGGACCAAATTCCAACACTTTTAGGAAGTAAATAATGAAAAATCAATTCAGAGGAAAAACAGATCAAGAACCCTGACTCTGACATGTCGGCACATTTATTGCTGATACCATTCCTCGGCTGACCTGAAAACTTCGGAAGGTGTTTATTTACTTTCAACACCTTCCAGAGATCAATATTTTTAATTTGGATCCGAGTTATTATTTTTCACATCACAGCAGCGGAAAGCAGCGGAAAGCGGCTCATATTTTAGTGCTAAAAAGATCGATACGACAGTTTCACCTTCACTGCAGCCTGGCCGCCTGGCCGCACATCATCCCATCCCACGGGGCTCCAGTGCCGAGGCAGGAGGGCAGGTCATCACCCGCCAGGGGGGCGCAGACAGCCATGATTTAGCTGAGCACAGGCAGGCGCCTGATGCCCTCGGAAAACCAATCTTGCTCCTTCACTTCATCAGGCCTCAGGTGAGCAGGAGGAGGGCAGGGCAGGAGGGCAGGGCTGCTGCTGGCAGACAGGAGTCTCATCGTAAGCACACTTGCCTGCCCTTCCCGTCTTTGGATCAAACAACATTAGCAAACTCCATTACTTTCCTACACAATTCCCCTGAAGTCTTGTTAGGAGAGAACAGAAAAGGGTGAGTCACAGGTTGGAGGGAAAGAGTCTTCCAGGAAAGCCCCCCATCCCTGCCCAGTCCTTGCCTCATCCTGAGTATGAGGGCCTCAGCCAAGCCAGGAAGCACAGGAGCCTTCTGAGTGAATTCGGGGAGTGGGTGAACCGTAACACGCATGGCAACTGTTTCCCTGGAAGAGGTCCACATGTGACAGCCCCATGCCAGCCTACAGTATCCTTGCTCTGCAGACAAGGCACAGGGCTCAGTGAGGAGAACCAAAGCCACCAATGCAAGAGCAAAGCTGTATATCTGATGCATGAGTTCTCGGGCTCCTAGCTATGAGGGAAGCAACATATGTGCCCTCCTCCTCCCTGTGGCCAGGTGTGGATGAGCCCATGTCTAGGCAGGAGATGAGGATGAGGAGGCTGCAGATACCTGTCCAGCCTCCCTGGAGTCCTGTGGCCCTAGGCTAAGCATTCTCAGACTTCTCAGTGGCTATCACCCATAACAACAAAGTCCTCTTCCGATAGAAGCCATTATTAAGGTATGGGTTCTCCCAACTTCCCTTGGCCGGTCAAGAAAAAGCCCACATGGAAAGAGAAGTGTCTCCGTCATACCCTGGCCCTGTGGTCATCTTCACGGCAGATACCAGCAGGGGTTTGGCTCTGAAGTGCCCTCTCCTCTGAGTGGCCAAACAAGAAACCTACTGCCTTCCCAGTCCCAGGCAGAATGTTACTTCACCAGCTGCAGAGCTGAGAGGCTACTCAGGGCTGCCCACGAAACCCAGCAAGGACCAGAAGCCCGAACCTGGGCTTTGGACCTTGGATACCAGAATGGGGTGGGAGCACATGGTGGTCCTTGGAGCCTTCACCAGTACCAGGCCATGTCTAAAGTCCACCAACAAAGGACCCAGCAAAGCACTGATGAATAGCAATGCTTTCCTTTTGCAGCAAATCAAGACAGCAGTGGAATTACATGGAAATAAACTTGCAATCTCTTCCTTATTTAGCCACTCTGAAGCTGGAGTATGGGAAAGCCATTACCTACATCGTGCTATCAATGCACCAGCCTGTCAGGAGGTAAGCAATGCGTTTTCTATGCCCCTCCAAGTGGCTGGCTAAATCAGACACATGGTTTCCTTGCTGCTAGAGAGGCTGATCAATAGACACTTGTGCAGCATTGGAAAACTTCACCCAGGTACTTCCTCAGTGTCTAGCCTGTATGGCAGGCTTGCTGTGGAACTCAACCAGGGAATTTCACAGCAAGCCAGCCGGAGGCCCAGGAAGCGCTACAGATTAGAGGCATGTCCCCAGGAGGGATAACAGACTGGACAGGGATAGGGCCCGAGGAGGGACCCAGAAGCACTATCTCTCTGCTGGTCCTCTGCACCTTGGGTGTCATCCAGAATGGCCTAAGGCCACTTCTCTGTCCTTTGTCCATACAGGCACAGAGCTCAGGTTCCAGCTTGGACCCCTCCTCAAGGATCTTCCTCCCTTGGTCCCACTTACCAGGTGGCCCTAAAAGGCCACCCTATGAACACCAATCCAAGGGCTCCTGCTCTAGGGCCCAACACTATCAGAGGAAAGTCCTGACCCACCTTGTAAGGGAGGTTTGTCTTCACTCTATCCAAATTGCTTTTCTGACAGTCACAGCATCGAGTCATGTGCTGAGGTATTAGCACACAAATCTCATCCATGACTCCTTCGCCAACATGGATGGTTCACAGGGGGGCTATTCTTACCAACACTCTCACAACACATGGTTTCCTCCATTACACCAAGAAGCAGAGACTCTGTCTTCCTTCACTGAGCCAATCTCTGCCAGTAGAGATGCCCTGAGACGTGAGCACGTCTGTAGAACACTCACACTAGAAGTCAGAGGTGCCTTGGGAAGGGGATGGGGCAGAAATTCCTGGAGGAGGTAAGGGTGGGCGGGGCTCTCTGAGAGGGGAAGAAAGAAGCAAGAAGGCAAGCGAATGCGAAGGCAGAAGGTCATACAGATTCTGGGGAATGTGGCAGCCGCAGCCCATAGGAAGACTGAATGGCAGGCTCCTGCTTTGAGCTGCTTCTCCATGTTTGCAGATGTCTCCTTTGCAGCAGGGGTGGGCACTAGGTAGCAGCGAGGACAGTCCCTGCAGCTCCTCAATCTGGACATTCTAGGGCCCAGTGATAACAGTTCATTCCCAAAGCGTGTCATGCCTGGGAGAGATGCAGGGAGGGAAGGAGTGGCAGCTGATGGGGGACTCCCGGACCCCAGAGCAGGGAGGACAGCACAATGCGGTGTTCTGGGCATCTGCAGGCTTCTCTCCCTTGGGAGGCACAGCTCTTGTTTCTAAGTCTCCACTTTCCCAGTGCTCCTGTTGCATAGCTGCGCACAACCTTACTCAATGGAAGAGCTGGGCTTCATTTGCCACCAATATGGACAGAATCAGGCAAACTCACTGAAGATTAAACTGTGACCAACTCAGTTCATCTGAGCTAACACACAGCATGACTGGATGAGGAAGACTGCCCAGACTCCAAACGTACCTAGAACTCCTGAAGGGCTCTCCTCCAGGGACAAGTTGCACAGGTACGTGCTGCTGCAATCACCAGCAATGCCAGTCTCTACACGGCAAAGACCCTGGGGTCCCTCCGTGCTGGGGTGCAGAGAGGACTGCAGCTGATAGGACCTCCCTAGGGAGTCCTTTCTCTGCTGCCCGTGGCTTCTGGCACACCACTCCAGGGCTTCCCTCCTGCCTCCCAACTCGGTCTTGTGTTTCTGTCCCAGCCTGGCCACCTGAAGCCAAGCAGGGAGCCTCCAATCCTGTTTCCTGCTGGCGTCCCAGCCCTTAACAGTGCACTTCTACTTCCGCCTGAAGGGGTTAGAGACATCCATATTGAATCCATTCTCTCAGCCCTCTGCTACTCTTCGCTCAGTGACTGCAAACACAGTGACTGAGTGCCAGCATGTGCTGCCACAATCCCACACTCCAAGGCAGGAGAGAGCAGACGATGCTAATCTGGAGAGTGTGACTCTCGGAAGGAGACAGACAGCAAACCAAACCCTATACTTGGTTGATGGGAGGAAAGGTGGGGTACCAGCACGCTCATTCCCACCTCTTGCATGGCTCACGTGACTATCGTACCAGTGCCCTGGACTACATTCCTCAGAACAACGACCCACACCATCCACAGTGACAACACACAGGCTAGAGTGCAGCACCCCTGGAGACCCACCCTTGGGACACCTAACTTTCTATCGAAAACTGCTTAGGAGCAAGTCCGTGACAAAGGCTGGGAGAGGGACACAGTCCAGGCCCCAGCCACCAGGGGTCATCTTCATAGACTCAGGACAGAAGCCAAACACAACAGCTCTTGTGAGTCCACAAAATTGAATGTCACCATTTCAGGATAAAAATCCCTTAGGAACTACCAGGTGCTGTGCTGGCGCCACCTCCTGGCAGCTAGGGCTATTTGCAAATCTCCTGCTTCTGAAGCCTGTGGGGCATCCCCATCAACAGGCTTAGCAGACATGCCACCCCTCCCCAGGAGAAGCAGACCCATCCAGACACACCACCCCCACCCCAGCTGCAGCAGACCCACCCTGCCACCCCCATCTCCAGCAGAACAGGTGCAGCTCAGTTCAACAGCCTGCTGGAAACAGGCCTGATCCCTATTAATGCCCATGACAGCATTTATGTATAAGATAAATTCATTCCAATTTCCTTTACCAATTAATGGTCTATTATTTGAACCAGACTCAGCTAAAAACACTGCACTGATACCATAAATCTTACAAAGACGGAATCTGTCTGAGGCCAGAGGGCATGAGGCTGGGCAGAAGGGTGGCTACTTGGCTTTATGAAGTTGCCAATTCTGAAAAAGCTACCATGCTCTTTATCAGGACATCCCAAGGCCCCCCCTATAGGCCATAACACACTGAGGAAGGAAATGCAGAGACATGAAGTAGATGGAGCTTGGGGCTCCTAGGGGTATTAATTTTAGTTACACTCAAGGATAAGTGACCACTGACTTATACCTCCTATGATGGCTCCAGGCAGACAGAGAACTACCCTATCACTACACACAAGACAGTACTGCCCACAGCCATCCAAGTCACAAAGACACACCACATGTGGACACAGAAAAACCCCAGTGCCTGGAGAAGGATGCCAGCCCAGACACTGCCCAATTGGAAGAGAGGAAGACAGACGCACCCCAGGCCACACACCACTCATGAAGTGGCTTGTCTTCCACCAGCCTTATTCTGAAGGCTCCTGCAATGCCAACAGCCCTGCTCCCTCCTGCCCAGGCATTTGGGGTGTTCCCTCACCTGCCCTGTACTTTTAGAGTGCTGTGTCTTCATATTTAAAGGAGCTACGGAGAGAGCAGCCTTCCCACAGACAACACCTACATTGGAGCAAGACCTCGATGCAAGCCAGACATAAGACAGGGGAGCCAAGAACCTCTCCCAAGAAAAGGTGGTGAGAAGCCTTGGGCAGCACTTGTACCCCTCAGTCTGACAATGATACACCTCCCAAATTCCCTGCTGGGAGGTCCTGCCGGAAGCCAACTGCCATATCTGGACTATAGGTTTACAAATTCTTAGAACTGTGGTTAACTCTCAGACATTATTTCCCCATCTCCACCTTCTTTCTCTGAGGCCCCAGAGATGATCATCAGGCCTTGTGACATCTCAGAGCGATGATCTACCAGCTGGTCCTGGCCTTTTCTCATTTCATTTCCAGCAGCTACATGGCTCTCTCCAGGTTTAATCACCTTCCTTCTGCAGTGTTTAATCTGCTGTTCATCCCCAGCAGTGCATTTTTACTTGTAGGTTTTGTCTGCTTTACCTAAGTACCACTTGGGAAGACAGGAAGTTGGGTTCTGGCAAAGGAAAGCCAGAGGGTAAATGAAGGAAGAGAGTGCAGAGCTGGGAGAAAGCATGTAGCAGAGAAGGGCAAAGGAAGAAAGGGGAGGAATGACGGGAAGGGGATGCTCTGTGCTGGGAACCAGGAAAGAGATGGGGGCAAGTGCACCCTGTACCCTGAATGTGGGTGGAGGGTGCTGATGAGAAAGTTCAGAGGCTGCTCCAGAGATCAGGTGAGTGAGGAAGGTGTGGACTGTGAAGCCTCAGCTAATGCAGGATCATCTCAACTGTAAGAGGACAGAAGTGAACTGACATTACACAGAGACTTAAACCTTGACAGAGGTTCTATAACTCAAGGAGAGCCCCAAAGTCACAGCTAAGGGCAGGAGTCACACCTTTGGGCTGCCACCATGGCACACATCCTTGTCCTGGCAGAGGAGAGAGAAGCAGGCAGCTGTAAATGGAACAGTGTGACAGGCGGTGATAGGAAGGACATGGGGGCAGAAAGGAGGGGAAGTTCACCCAATCTCAGAGGGCCTAGAGTGCCCCAGAGACAGAGTGTGAGATGCTAGCCTCCAAATCAACAGCTAGGCACTCAAAGCTTTGGAGCATCTCCTCTGAAGAGCACTGGCCTCTGCCATCACTTCCTACCTCCTGGGCAGCTGCACTTCTCTGGGACCACAGCCCCACCAGACCTAGGACTCTTGTAGAAGACAGACAAGGCTGCAAGGTACGGAGGACCCAACAGAACAGGGCAAGTTTCAGCTTAGTCTCTTGTCTAAACCAGCCTGAAGACCCCAGATTCTTCCTCTTTTAAAAAATATTTATTACAAGCACAGAGAGACAAAGAGAGAGACAGAGAACAGGTACATCAGGGCCTCTTGCCACTGCAAACAAACTCCAGACACATGTGCCACTTTGTGCATCTGGCTTTCTGTGGGTACTGGGGAAGTAAACCCAGACCATCATGCTTTGTAAGCAAGTGCCTTTAACTGCTGAGCCATCTCTCCAGCCCCATAGCCTCTTCCTCTCACAATGCACATCTCCTTCCACTAGGCATCCACATCCCACCTCCCATCCAGACTTCCTCAGCACCAGCAACTTGGAAACATCTACGTATGCCACAGAGACCAGCCCCGTCAGACCACTCCACAGGCAGCAGGATGTGGTGAGCTTTCACTTCAGGTCAACAAGGCACTTGGTAGGGGCAGCCAAGAAAGGCTCACACCATGGCTGGAAAAGGCTCACCGTGAAATGCTCCTGCGACTTGTAGTTTTCATCCAGGTAGACACGAGCCCTGTTGTACTCTTTCATGGCATCACTTGAGAGCAGTTCCCTGGAGGAAGAGAGTAAGCAGTAAGCAAAGACCCAGTCACCACGTCTGCCACAGCCACACTCCCAGACGCCACGTCTGCCACGGCCACACTCCCAGACGCCACGTCTGCCACGGCCACACTCCCAGACGCCACGTCTGCCACAGCCACACTCCCAGACGCCACGTCTGCCACAGCCACACTCCCAGACACCATGTCTGCTACAGCCACACTCCCCTGACACAAGCTGTGATCCAAATGCTCTGAAACCTGCACCAGCTCACAGTGGAGCAAAAAGAGAGGGAGAAAGGGGGAAGCCAGGACCAGTGGCAGTCATGGTGACCTGGAAGCCCATGTGTGTTCTCAGCATAAAGAGAGTACTTGGGTAGTGCAGACTCTGGTCTTTACACACCCCGTAAGATCGTAGACCCTGAAGCCTCTGGGTGGAGACACTAAAATAGGGACTCTGAGGACTCACCCAGGGCCACATACCAAGGAAGCATGTTTCCCAAGGCCTGCGGGGGGAGAGGAAGTCTGCTGTCTGTTAAATGAACCTCTCAGAGGAATGAGATTTGAAAATAGGATAAGAGCTGTCACCCATAGACCACCCTTAGAGCCCAGGCAGTCCTATAGGCTCGCTTCTTGTAGATAAAGATAAGGGTAATGAAAGTTGCCAGGCTTTTCTATAAAGGAAGCAGTGACCCGAGCACATGCACCAGCACGTATCCTGGCCCTGGATGTCGTCTCACCATCTTGTTTTACAGTCAAAGTCAAAGCAGGCAGCCTCACCATTGACCGTGAAAAGCTGACTAGAGAGGAAATACTACACATCAGACCCAGAACAAAGGACGAAGAGCCACCTCTCCTTTGCTGGAGCGGGGCAGTAGGCCTAGCATGTGACACAGAAGCACTTGTCAGGAAAGGGCCCTGGGATGGTTAAGTTTTGTTGTCAACTTGACCTGTTAGCAACCCACAGTAATCCTGAGTGTTGTGTAGCAAATTTCCCCCAACTTGAAGAGAGAAAGGAGGCTCAGGGGATTCAGGAAGTCATGTTAGCTAGAAACAAAAATCCTTTCCTGGGAGGGCAGTGCAGGAAGGAAATTCCAGACTCAAAAAGTCAACAAGTCTAGTAAAGGGTTGCAAGAACCCTCCCTAAGGCTATATTAAGGGGAAGGAAATCTCTCCCCACCTTTTTTTTTTTTTTTTTGCTGGTATGTGTATATGTGGTGTTGGTGATTCTTGCATATTCTCTCTGTCTCTCTTTCCCCTCTCCCCTCTCCCTCCTCCTCTTCCTCTCTCTCTCTCTCTCTCTCTCTCTCTCTCTCTCTCTCTCTCTCTCTCTCTCTCTCTCTCCTGTGAAAGGGTTATGGATCTTTAACTTCAATAAGTCCCTTCCTCCCATAACTATGCCTGGTTTGAAGGTTCATCCCAACAGTGTGAGGCTATGACAGCCCCTGATAAGAAACAGGGCAGGAGGTGAGATTTGATGGATTCCAGTGTAGACCTCAAAGTGGCATAGCAGGGGGCAGGGATGACAAGGCAAATACTGAGCACTGAGATTCCTAACACATCTGGTATCAAAATTCCCTGACATGCAAAGAAGTAATAAACTGTGGCTAGTCTTTCTTAAACACCAGATCAGACAGAAGTAATGGAATTAGTTGAAAGAACCTTAAAGGAAAACAAGAATGTGATGAAGAAAAAAGTTCTGAAATCACAAAGGAAACTTCTGGAGCAATATGAGAAATAAAAGGGCTTCGTGGGATAGACTTGAAGCAGGTACCCCTGTAGAACAACCCAGATCCTCCATGAAGTAGGGGCTCCCACCTGACCCAGGGAATGGAGAGGACAAGTAGGGCTTTGGGCAATAACAGGACACCAAGTCTGAGGACAAGAGAGGAGGGAGGGAAGAGAAGCATCTGAAGACATGCGGCCAAACGTCTCCCAAACTCAAGTAAAGTTGCAAATGCACAGGTTGGAAGTCACACCAAAGCAGAGTGCAACAGGATCGAGTGGCTGCAAACAGCTGCATACAGACTCAAGCTGGCAGCTGGGCAAGCACATCATACACAGAAGATGAAGATGAACGCAGAGGCCAGGCTCCGGCCGGAAACAATGAAGCTCAGGAGACAATGACACGGCCCTTGAAGAAGTGAGGGAACTGACAAGCACCCACGCCTTCCCAACAAACAGGGCTTTCACAAATGAGGACAAAGACCTTGTTCAGACAAACAAAAGCTGAGAGAATCAGCAGCAGCTGACTACACTACCATAAACATTCAAGAAAGCTCTTCTACTGGAGGAAGATGATCCAGGTAAAAGCTGGACCCAGCAGAGAGCAAGAGCACTGCGTGGCACACCGTGAAGACACAGGACAGCTTTCCCCCGTTTAAAGCCAGAACAGCAACGGTACACGGAGAGGGCAGTGAGGGTGGGGCCTCCCTCTCCAGGACCCATGGTCTTCAGGTGCCCACGGCTCAGCCCCACTGCACTTTCTCTTCCCCATGTGATGCCCTGCTCCTCTAGCCTGCATGCCTTTCTCGTCATTACCAACTTGCAGACGTTCTCAGCACATCTGAAGAGAACGTCCCTCAGTGAGTGCTTGGCTCCACTCCTCCTCGTTAGACTTTGTGTAACAGGGTTTTCACATGGCTAGACCATCAGTCTCACCTTTCTAAACTGCACTTTCTGCACCTTTATAAGGCATCTCATTTTATCTCAAAGCTTTAAAGACCTTCTATATCGTACTTTGTCTCCAATTTTTACTTGAATACAACTGGACTCCATCCTGCCACAGGACGGAGTGGGATGTGGCACAGGCTCTGACTGCGCCCTGGCCCACACAGGAAGGCAGCTCTGCTCAGTGTGCATCACAGGAGTCCTGCCCTCTCCAGCTGCTCCAGCGGTGGCTCTGTAGCCTGAGGTCTGGCCACAGGAATCCCATCTTGTTTTCCTTCAGGGTTTTAGTAGTTCTTCACTCTGTATGTTTCCAGGGTGATTTCAGTATTTGTTGATTGTTAGAAAAAATGTCTTCAACATTTTCATTAACATTGAATAAAAAAATCATCCAAGCTAGGAGCCTCAGGTACTCAGTCCTCACATCCAGATGCCCCACATAGTCTGGGGGTGGCCTGCCCTCCTCAAATCCCAAAGGTCTCCATGCCCAACCCCAGCGGTAACAAGGCATCATCTCTGCCAGACGGCTGGAACAGTAATGGTGAAAAGGAAGGAAACCCCCATCTCCACAGCAGGTGTCAGAGCACAACTGTAATGGTTCCCTTGGAAAAATACCACTTGCTGTGAAGGTCTTCAAGATTCTCCCAGCAGCCTTACACACCTGCTTGTGATCTGACAATAAAGCATCTCTTCCAACCTGTACTCCTGTTAGTGGGGATCTTATACACCCGAGGGCCAGATTCTTATGGCTCCCTCTTTATCTGCAAGGCTCCCTTCTCCTTTGCGTCCTTCACCTATTATTACTTTGAAGAAACATACACCACAGTGGCTGACCTCATCAGGATGGTGCAAGCCCTTTTCAGGACCACACATTGCTCCAGCAGGAAGGATGGCAATGACGGGAGACAGTATCAGTATTCAGCCACAGACGATGTCATGATAAACACAAATGGCATCAGAAAAGCATACCTCACAGATCTAGTGCAGACACACATCTTCTGAACTTCATTTGGAACATGACCAAGGCTCTAGGAGAGTCAGCCAGCAGCACAGGTGGAGAGCACTGTCACATGACCTCCCAGGAGGTGGGTACCCCTAGGGGGGCTGGCCCTGCTCTGCAGCACCTGGGCCAGGCTGACACATGGAGGCCCCCATCAAGACAAGCTAGTGTGAGGAACCTGTTCTCTTTGTCCAGAGGGTGTTTCAGGACACATGAAGACACTGTCACAGCAGCATGAAGAAGGTCCATGGTGGCTATGATGGTTAAGTTTTGTTGTCAACTTGATGTTTTTAGTAATCTTGGATGGGTCTCTGAGGTAGTTTACAAGAAGGCAGCCCTTTCAGTCTCAGGGGAGCTAGGAAAAAAAATCCCTTCCTGGGAGGGAAGTGTAGGAGGGAAATTCCAGAGACTTATCAAGTCAACAAGTCTGGGAAAGGGTTGCAAGACCAGCCCTGAGGCTATAGAAAGGGGATTCCCCTGTTTGCTAGAGAATGTGGTGCTGGTGATGGTTTTTCTTTCTCTGCTTGGATTATGAAAAGGAGGCTAGCTTCTTTTGCCATTATGAAATTTCCCCTGGATCTGTAACTTCAATAAGTCCCTACCTTCCATAACTATGCCTGGTTTGAAGGTTCATCTCAGGAGCATGTGGCTGACTGTGATACTGGCCCTCCACATGTGGTTGGATGGTTGTGACTCCAGTTGGCTCACCTTCCCAGCTCCATAGCAATGTGAGACCCAGTTCCTGGCCAAACCCTACATATGGCCCATACCTCAGACCACCCCTCCTGCAGCATGCCACCCAGGGTATCCTGCTCATACTGCCCTGGCCAGGGTCTACCAGCCCTTAGAAAGAGGCTTTCTGGGCAGGAGAGGAATTCCAATGACCAAGGCTCAGTTGGCCAAGTGCTCTTCAACCACTGCAAACTGCATCTCCAGTTGCTCCTCTAAGAGACCCCTATGATTTTGGCAACATTTCTGGGATATTCCTACCCTGTTGCTGACTAGAGCCACTGTTGGGGGAGCCTTATAGGTGCTGAGGCCACCCTTGGTGGCCATAGAACATGCCCTGCTCTCAGCCATGTACTCAGTTAGAAAAGCTGTGTGTCTGAAGTACTCTTGTCAGGCACATGGGAGCAGGGAGTATGGAGAGAGGTTATACTTGGCCTCAGCATGTGTAATGGTCCTGGATCATCCTTGAGAAGTGCCACCTGACAGTCCTCTGCAAAAGCTGTTAATGTTCTTCCACCAGCCACAGGATGCTTGGAAGAAATTCCCTACTGTGAATGGAATGACTGTGGGTCCCTGTCTGCAAAGGGACTATGAGGACCAGCTTGTCCCCAGCAGGGGCACCTGAGACCTAACACAGTACCTCTTGCTTTTCTTGTCAAGACTGTGCTGGCTCCTGACAGGTGTGAAGGGACAGGCTATAGACAACAGAGGACTAGAGTTGAAGGAGACACTAGAGATTCATATGGTGAGAGGAATATGTAAGACTGAGGCCAAGGCCACAAACTCAGAACCTAGCTGTTTCCAGGCCAGACTGCTCCCATGGATGGCTGCTTCCCATGGCCAATGCTGTAACCTTGGTGGCTTCCTTCAAAGCCTTCTCCTAGAATAAACAACCCCAGTGCAATCCTGGTGCCATTCTGGCATCCTTCTGGAACCTCAGTCCATTTTCCTATTGAAAACTGCATCTGGGATTCCCTAAATCCTGGCTGTCCCTTCTTGCTTCAAGTCACCTTCCTATTCATGATCAGGAGGCTTCTAGAAGACCAAGAAAGACAGGGGAACAATGGTGCCTGGGATTGGGGGGGGGGCAAAAGAACAAGAAGATAGGTATAGAGGCCTGAGAACTCAGAGGTGGTGATGCTTAATTCTGCACCCATGCATCATTCCCAGGATCACCTAGAGGCTCCCATGCCTTCTTCCTGGGCAGGATTCAGGTGGACCTGTCCAGTAAGGAGCCACAGGACAAAAATGTGCAAGGAACTCCAAGCAAATATGTTTCCTTCCTCTCTAATGACATAATTTTGCTTTCCAGGAAGCCGAAGTTCTGTATGATCTCACTGGTGAAGGCTGTTGTGGAACCCAGTCCTGCCCACCATCCATCGTCCACTACAGAAGGCTGGTCTGCATCCACCCATGCTAGGTCCTCCTCCTGGTCCTCAGGGCCTGGAAACACAGGCACTCCCTTTGGAGGCAGGCAGCTGCCATACCTCTGCAACTCACCTTCTCTCTGGGAAACGACAGATGAGTCCCAAATGGTGGTGGTGGGGCCCACAGCCCAGCCACAGACCCAGCCCACAGCCCACAGGCGCTAGATAAGACTTACTTGACAAACTTGTCCACATGGGACATAGAGGCCTCGTAGTTCTTCCCTCCAAATTCTTGGCAGTGCAAGGCCATGAAGTGAGGCTTGTGTGTGTGCAGGACCTGGGGAGAAAGCATAGGATCAGCCTGAAGAACCACTGCTGGGCAATGTAGTGGGTATCACACCTGCTGCAACTCAGTGCCAGAGCCCCAGAGATGGCAGGGTCAAGGCCACACACCTGTGCCTCTGGGTTAACAGATTTTACGAATCAGCAGCCTTTATGCCTCTTGCTTTTATTCCAGCTTCTTGCATGTTGCCTTCATGAAGACTGAGTCTCTGAGAACCTTCTTTGACAACCTAGGGGCATCTTTCTCTAATGACACAAAAGAAGCACCAGCTGACCACAGAGGTCTTGGAAAGCTTCTGAAACAAGTCACAATCTCACCACAAAGACTCTGTCCTTTCATGCTCATGTGTTTCCCTGGAGGAAGAGCCCAGGAATGCACGTGTGCACATGTGCAGGAGAGTATGCCAGGAGCATATGCTGAGTACACTGTGTAAGTATGTGCATGCATTTCGATGATTACATCTAAACATATCGTGCAAGGGTATAAATGTGGGAGAGAGCAAGTATGCGTATGTATGTATGCATGTGTCAGCATGAGGAGCACAGCCTGTGTGATAGCGTGTTCACGAGTAGGCAGGTGTGCCAATGTGTGCGAGAGAGGTCTTGTGCATATGCATGTGTGTACTTTGTGGTCAGCACTTAAGCCACTTTAGCAATTGCATCTGTATAAGAGCATGTGGATGAGGCTGCTGGCATGTGACTGCTGCTGTTCATGTGTACGTACATGCATCTGTGTAAGAACATGTGTGTGCACATGTCAGTGTGTTTGTGTTGTGTTTGAACACATGTGTGAAAGCATGTGGGTGAAGGTGCACACCTGTGTGCTGACATGTGCCAGTGTCAGCATGTGTGCTGATGTGTGATGACATGGTGGTCACATGTGTGCCCGTGCTTAAGCACTTTCTTCACGTTCAGGGATTGCCGTAGTCAGCCACACGCCGCTGGGATGAATCTTCAAACCAGGCACAATTTTGGGGAGAAAAGTATTTATTGAAACTAACAGACCTGGGGGAAGTTAAGGAAAAAAGGCTGTCCCCCTTTCACAGATCCAAGCCGAGACAGACAGCACCTCCAGAAGCAAGCAAGCAAGCACACTGTCACACTGTAATTCACAAAATAGCAGGACTGCCAGACCTGGGTTCCAGCTCTCTGTTTTGCATATGTATCCCTAGAGTTTTGCATTCAATTAGAAATACCTCAGGGGCAAGACCCCAGGAGGCCAGGCCAAAGTGACACTTCCTCCAGCCAGAGAGCTGGAGACAATTCACAATTATGATAAACCTTTGATTCTTTGGGGGGACATTTATTTAAAACTACCACAGGGACCATTAAAGCTGACTCCTAAACACAAGGCAGTACCAATTCTGGCTCAAGTACCCAAGCTCAGCTCTGTATTTATTAAAAGGGAGAGCTCCTCCAAGGTCTATGGTTGGCATGAGAACATGACAAAGGCCACAGCTGCATGGGCAGCAATCAAGGGCACAGTGCCACACAGCAGCCGCCAATGAGCAAAGTCCCCTCAAAACCAACGGCCATTCTGTCCATCACACACTCATCTCCCTCATCCCATGCAGCCATGTGAAGCCAACTG
>PVHP010005801.1:50579-63605 GCA_004024765.1 Zapus hudsonius
AATAATGTCCCCCAAAAGAATTAAGGATTTATTAAAATTATTAATTGTCTCCAGGCTTCTGGCTAGAGGAAGTACCACTTTGGCCTAGCCTCCTGGGGACTGACCCTTTCTAATTTGGATGTAAAATACTAAGGATAGATATGCAAAAGAAGAGCCGGAACCCTGACCTGGAGTTCTGCATTTTTGTGAATCAGTGTGTGTTACAGTGTGCTTGCTTGTGGTGCTGGTGCTGGGCTTCTGTCTGTCTCTGCTTGGATCTGTGAAAGGGGGCCAGCTTTCCCTTAACTTCTTCCCCTGGATCTGTTCAATAAATTTTCCTCCCCAAATCGTGCGTGGTTTGGAAATTCATCCCAGCGGCGTGTGGCTGACTACGACATGCCCACATGGCAGCCCAGCCACAATGCCTCCCTCGGCAAAGAGCGGCCTTCTGATCAAGGAATAATAGGATGCCTGGGAGCCTACATGTGCCACACCTGCTGGCCTGCTCCTCCCTCGGCTGCTCCAGTTCCACTAGGAATCCTAAGTCACAATCTTCAGTGTATACAGGGCTTCAAATTTGCCTGCCTTCATCTAAATTCCAAGGAACATTTTCCTTATTACAATGATTTTGTTGTTGTTTCAAAAGAAATATACTTTAATGGAACAGATGAATTTAAACTCAAGGTTTTAACTCTGATCCTAAGTATGAAAAGAGCAAAGGGATCAAAGGCAAATAAGTATAGGATGATAGAAAAGAAAGCTCAGGACACCCCAGCAGCAGGCCCACTCTGCCTCAGAGCTCAGAGGCAAATGGTGCCAGAGGCCTGGAGCCCTCGGAATAAAAGGCAGCAGAGCACCAAGTGTCAGGGCAGCAGACGACCTTTTTCTTCTTTTGAACTTGTAGAAGGAGCCTCCAGGGCTGATGAAAACAACCTTCCCCCAAAACTTGCCTCCCAAAATTACATTACATATATTTAAAAATTTGACACATATACTGTATTATGTACACAGCATCCACAGCCTCAGTGAGGCTGCATTTTGGCAGACACCAACCATACCTTGGAACAGGGCTTCCTGGTCAGCAAAGGTTAGGGTTAGGACAAGAAAAAGGGATGCTCCAAGGGGCTGGAGGCACAAATTCCAGAAGAGCAGGAAGTGGGCTCCTAGGAGATCTCAGGGGCCTGTGATTTAAGGTGGGCAGACATAAAAAGGAGCACCTGAGAAGAGAAAGAGTTCAAGTGGAGAAAAGCAGGAGCCCCAGCTGAGTAGTAAAGGATGACGGGGAATAGAGGTGAAAACTGTCCAGCCTCAAAAGAACCATGAATTCCAAGAGCCTGTAATCCTGAAGGCCAGCCACAAGCAGTGAGGCTTCCCGGACACTAGCATCTGACAGCAGAGGGCGCCAGCACACCAGAAACCCCACAACCACCAACAGGAAGCTCTGGAGTCCCTGAAATGCTGCTGGGGATTTTTAAAAAAGACCCTCACTTGAGAGATATCCTAACCACAGATAGTTGACCAAAGGGCATCAAAATTTGGGCTCAGTGAGTTGTTCTCACTCAAGCCCAAGTACCCAAGTTCAATGCCCAGACCCTCCCTAAAAAGCCACATGGCAAAGGCAGCAAAAGAACAGCAGCAGAGCGAGAATCCAGAGAAACCCTGCCTCAAACAAGGTGGAAACGACTGACCTGAAAGTTGCTCTTGGGATTCTCCACATGTGCCACAGGATACTCACACACATAAACATGCATAAACACACACACCAGGCACGCACACACAAAGTAATTTTTAAAACATGTTTTTATGAGAGAGAGAGAGAGAGAGAGAGAGAGAGAGAGAGAGAGAGAGAGAGAGAGAGAGAGAGAGAGAGAGAATGAATGAATATGTATGGGCATGCCAGGGCCTCCTGCCATTGCAAATGAACTCCAGATGTATGCACCACTTTGTGCCATTGGCTTTATATGTGGGTAATGGGGAATCGAACCCAGGCCATCGGGTTTTACAAGCAAGCGCTTTCAACCACTGAGATATTTCTCTAGCCCACCACATAAAAATTTAAAATCAGAAAAACTCAAGTTTACACTATTAAGTAGAATCAGATATAGTCAAATTAGAGAAAATAAAATAGAAATGAACTGAGAAATGAGGGCTGAATAACCTTATGGAAGAAAATGGATAAGTAATCATAGAAAATTAGAATAAATTACACCAGAAAAAAATACAGGCACACCCACAAGGCACTGGAGCCAGGAAAAACAGGCAAGAAAGTGAACAGGTCATGGTGAGAAGAGGAGGAAGAGGAGTGAGGGCACAGCAGGATTGGCCGAGTCAAAGCAGAAAAGTTGGCATGAGCAAAACCAGCACTGGGAACTTCTAACTTCCCAAACAGCAGCAGGCGCAGTAGTGAGAGGGTATGGAGTCAGCTGACCCCAGGTTTAAAACAACAACTATGGGCCTGGAAAGACGGTTCAGCAGTTAAAGGCTTCTGCTTGCTTGGATCGGGTTCAATTCTCTAGCACCTATGTAAAACGAGATGCACAAAATGATGCATGTGTTGGCGTTCTTTTGCAGTGGCAAGAGGCCCTGGCACACCCATATGCTCATTCACACACTCTAAGGTAAATAAAAATGCTTTAAAAGAGAATTAAGTGGGCTGGAGAAATTGCTCAGCAGTTAGGGTGCTTGTCTGTAAAGCCTAAGGAATTGGGTGTGATTCCCCAGTACCCATGTAAAGCCAGATGCACAAAAAGGCACATATGTCTAGAGTTTGTTTACAGTGGTTAGAAGCTTTGGAATGCCTATTCTCTATCTTCCACTCCCCCTCAGATGATTGATTGATAGATAGATAGATAGATAGATAGATAGATAGATAGATAGATAGATAGATAGATAGACAGATAGATCAGACAGACAGACAGACAGACAGATAGATCAGAGACAGACAACTATAACACCACCTACTGGGTTCTTCCATGCACACAGATGCAATGCACCTGTTACATGAAGCTACATGGCCTTAAGATTTTCACACAGCCCACTGTAGAGCACCAAATCAACTCTCAGGAGATAGTGGAATATTTGGGCTTCTTATCACCATCATGTGATGTTTGCACACCAAATGTTACCAAAAGTGGCATTTCCATCATGAATGACAAGCCACATGTTTGACAGTGATTTCCAAGGTTACAATGGGGCTGAAACCTCCTATAGCACCTCATGATGTCATGGCCTTTGCAATATCTTAGCACACAACGTCATGTTTTTGTGGCAATGCTAGTGCTAACTGGCTGTGTTGCCAGTCAACGAATAGCACTGCACAGCAGCTCATACTAAGTGACCAATTCTGATGCACATTCAGTGTGGGCGCTTTTCTCAGTGGTTTAGTGTCCTCCTCCTCCTCACTTAAATGGGCTACCATACAACTCTGTGGGCAAACAGCAGCCTCCTCCATCTCTGGTCACCAAGTCTCTTCACTGCATCCAAGAGGGGTGATGTCACATGGTTGGCCTGGGCCACCAAGGTGTGCAAGTGAGCTCTGGATGATTACATGGCAAAGCCATAGAATCAGAGTAAGTCACCATTGTGGACACATGGCCACGTCACGGAGCTAAAAAGCAACCACTCACATATGTTCGTGAGGAATGGGGAAGCAAAGAACAAAAAGCACAGACAGAAAGCAAGAATGAAGGGCAGTCCCCACTCGGCTGCACCAGAGATCCCAGTGACTGCTAACAGCCTGCCTGTGCCGTGAGCCCAGCAGCCACAAGCCACATGTGCTGTTTAACAAACAATCCAGCTCCTTACCAGCACTGACCCCACGCTGACAGTCACTAGACTTAGGAGGGCTGATGGCACTGAACATTTCTACCACCAGGATATCCTGCCACAGTGCCCAACCTGGACAGCCAGTGAGAGCCCAGGACGGGGTGGACAGAGAAGGCTTCAGACATACTACCTGCTAGGCCAGAGGCAGCTATACAACACAGTGAGTCCAAGAAGATAGAAAGGAGGAGTCCACAGCCACCAGAGGTGACATTTGGCAAGGCAACTAAGCCACCCATGTGTGTGCAGCCAATGGCACAAAGAACCCCAGGCAAAAATGCTAGGAAAAGGGAGAGACACACCCACAACCACTACAGAAGAGCTCACTATCCTCCTCACCAAGTGACATGTCGGGATCCCCAACAAACTTCTGCATGTGCATATAATATACTCCAGCCCCATTCACATGGTCATGTGTGCACGCACACATTTGTGTGCACGCACACATTTGTGTGCACGCACACATTTGTGTGCATACATAACCTTACACACTCATTCAAATGTAAACGAAGTTCTACAGATAACCATAGAAACACACACACACACACACACACTGAATGTATAAGTCATGCAATCAGAACACAGAATGGCACAATCATGCGTTCTGACCAATGACAACCCAAACTTCGCTGGAAGGTGTAAATTCTTTTCCAGGGTGAGCTCACCAAGAGAAGCCTTCTGCTAGCCATAAACCAAATCTCAATGAATCCTAAGGATGGAAATCAGAGTCTGTCCTCTGACCACAGGACAGTCACACTGCATGAAGCAGCCAGTCAAGGAAAAGAATGCAAATGACTGGATTCTGTTTAGACAAAATGCTAGTGATGTGGACTCATCAGAAAGCCATCTAGCTGCCTAGTGACAGCAGAGGATGATCAATCACATCCTGATTGTGCTGGGGTTCTGTGATGTAGACCTATGTCAGAAACCCGAGCTGATACTTCAATAGCCCAGTAAAGGCAAACACTTTAATTTCTACCAATAGAGTATCAACTCTAACACAACAACTGTAAAAAGCTGTGACACGCTGCCGAGAACACCTGAGTACGACTGGATGCTCACTAGGCAACTCACAGCTGGACCTTCAGGTGCAAGACGATGGCAGCACGTCGTCTTATTCCACAGATAACTGTGGAAACCCAACAACTCACTCTCTGGTCCAGTTTTGCTTAAAGGCACTGGGTCTGGAAGAGCAGGTGAGCAGATTGAAGCACTGCTGTTGAGCTCAGCTGGGGGATGCATGGGCCCATCGTGGGTTTCACACCACTCTCCTCTACTCTCACAGGTTTGAAACTGATCAGGTAAACATGCTAACAGTTTAACCAGGCAGGAACAAAATGTATAGCCCCTTGAAGGTAGAGACCCTGAACTCTGCCACAGCTCTGGAATGAAGCAGGTAATCACTTTGAAGCTTTAGACTGGGCATATCTGGGTGCTAGAAATCTGATTTTCACTGATTTGCTGGCAAGGGAGAAGGGAGCTGCCCACGCTCCTTACATGTGTCCTGCCGTGGAGCTTAGCATGGAACCTTGTGTCCAGCTTCCATGGAAGGGAGGGGCTGCTCACATAATGTAAATGCATATTGTACAGTTCAGTACATCAAACCCAATCCAATCGCTATATAGGATAAGGACTTGAGAGCAGCTCATCAGAACATGACAGTTTCTAGAGACATGCTGTTGGAAATTTTTGGCTAACAGAAAAAAAAACCAGTTTCCTTTGCAAGTGAGAGAAGCCATGCAATAAGCTGTGGGCACGTGTCAGCACCGTGCCGAGGCAGCAGTAAGTCCCACAGCCACAAAGGCCGGACATTGCTGCTCTCTATGGGAGACAGGGAGGAGCCAGCACCAAGGGTTCTGAAGCAGCAAGCCTCTTGCAAAGGCAGGTGACACTTTGGCTGCTATGTCCTTATTTGACAACGCAGGCTCCCAGTCTTATTTTGGTTTCTGAAACATCCCAGCAATCACTGCAAGAACAAATGTCTCCCCAGTGCTCAGAAGAGACAGTGTTTGTTCAAGCCACCATCCAGGCAGTGGGGGCTGGGAAGTACTCCCCAGCTGCTCTCCAATGACCCCACCCAAGAACACTAAGCTACCAACAGGCTGGCTTTGGGGGTGGAGACACTTAACTCACGGCCATGCGGCGCTTTCCAGCTCACAGACAGATACAACTAGGGCCACAGGCAGAGCACAGTCTGCAAAGTCATTAGGAAGAGACGGGCCTGGGGCACTTATCCCTCCGCTTCATTCTTACTTCATTCTCAATAATGGCTCTAAGAAACGACTGGCCCACAACCTTCTGGGCACTTGCGGAAGCTCAGTGAGGAAGCCAGCTACAACTTACCACTGAACGAGGGGAAAGGACAGCAGAGGGAGGAGTGAGGCTTTTTCAGGAAGCAGACTAGGCTGGCATTCTTGCTCTGCCAGCTGCTACAGGGACTTCAGGCCTCTGCTGAGTGTTCGCCCTCCTAAGACAGTGGCAGTGAGGTGTTGATGGGAATGTAAATACCAGGCACCCAACATAGGCCAGCAGGTGGCACTGGTTTAACAACCCCCATTCACATCATCCTGCCAATGACTGCAGTAGGGACCAGGGAGATGTGACTCGCATGTGGACACAGGACAGCCATGTCCCTGCGCTGGATCCCCACTCAGAACCAGTCTTCTCAGCACCTTTGTGCCCTGGAAGACCCTGGACAAGCTGCCTGGCAGAAGCACTGCACAACACACTGAGGCACTGCTGGCCAGAAACAGCACAGAGCAAATGCCCACCATCCATGAGGAGCTCCTGTATCGTGTGTGGGAGGGAGCCTCACTCGACACCTGTCCTCAGCACAAAAGAAGCTGCTTTTAGCTTAACGGGAACACCGCAGCTGCTGCAGAGAGTCTCCTAGTGCATTCGTGGAGGGCTCAAAAATAACATCTTGGAAAAGAGTAGATTAGAAATTCTGGCTAGAAGGTCCCAAGAAAATTAAACACACACGCAGAGGTTGGCACACAGCGTACTAATAAGCAGCGTCCCCATTTCTATCACTATGTAGACACCTGAGCACAAGGCCACACTAAGCTCCCAGGAAGCCCTCCTTGTGGGCCTACGGCCACCAACCCTGTACAATGCCAAGAACAGAGTTAAAAATAGCACCAGCCAGGCCTTGTTAGGCCTTCTCCAAAGAGGAGTATTGGTGACCTAAAAAGGAATTACACCCTGCAAGCCACACCAAAGGAGCCAAACCACCAGGATAGGGGCAGGGAAGCACAAAGGAATTCACCGTCTCTACTAGCAACATTGGGCTTTAAGAGAGGAATCTGGGCTCAGGCATGGACTGTCCTCCAGCCCCATGCACACTCAGGTGCTGGGAAACCTAGTTTGGGACTCACTAGACGCAAGTCTTGGTGGGCTATGTCAGATGGCTTCTCTCACATCTATAACTAGCATCAGGGGCCAGCTGGGGCTTCTCACTGGCCTGCACCAGACACTGCAAGTTTCTCGAATCTCATGGGCAGACAGTGTGGCTGGCCTGAGTTTCCTCACAAAGCCAATGACTCTGAAGTCACCAGCAGCTCCCTTGGCAGCAAAGAGGGGGCCTACAGCCTGTGAAGATCAGCAGCCAAGGCAGCCGTGGAGCTCTGTTCCGGTCCTTGGGTCTTCACGGACGGACATCTAAGCCAGGTGGAAAGAAGCACTTCCCCCAGCAGAGGCAGTGCTATGGGGCCTCCATCTGCCTCGGAGTGTTTGCCTGTCTTTCCAACTGACCCAGGAGGCCTGGAGGCAGCCACAGCCTTGAGAGCACAGCCAGAGAAGTTGTGGGCACCTTCAGACAACCTCTCACAAGGGCCCCCTCACTCTGGCCACCCCTAGCTCATCTGGGTCAAGAATGTATAGTAGGGAGGGGAGTCCCTTATGTTAGGTCTAGACTCCCAACCCCTCAGGCCCTAACTAATCTGGTCCCCATCACTACAGTCCTGTCCATTCTCACCTTCCTCAACCTCCACCTCACAGGTCCGTCCTGGTCCCATCAGCACCATCCAAACCTGGGTCTTCAGGAATCCACTTGGGCGCCAGCAAACACCCTATCTCCTCCTGCCCTTCCTGAACTAGTGGGAATCACCCGATAGCTCTTAGCTCTCTGAAGGGCTTCCAGAGTCCTTCCATAGGCTGCTCAAGACACCCTTCTCTATGTCTTCATGGCTCACTGCCTGACATCCAAACACTCTCCTATTTCTTTACATGCCTTTCTGGAACCCATTCCCCTCAGGCACAGCAAACAACCAGTCGGTGCTATAGAGGGAGGCTAACTCTGTCTGAGTCCCAGCCTCCCCTTGTTCTGGCCCACTGCAGAGGTCATGAAGACCCTTGTGCAAGGCCCTGCTTCCAATACCCCTACTTGACTTCAAGAAAGCCCATTAGCCTCCTTGCTCCTGCTCACCTGCTCTTTGTCCACAGACCCCACTGCCTGCCTCTACTTTTGCCACTCACTCCTTGTAAGATGGCTTTAGGGTGACCGTGACAAGGCGCCCATCCTGACCATGGCCTAGCCACGTGGCCTCAGATGGCTCTCTCGGCCACGTTTAACATCAATTTATTTGCAAGCAGAGACAGTCAGAGAGAGAAAGGGCACACTGCAAGCAAACTCCAGATGCATGTGCCACTTTATGCATCTGGCTTTACTAGGGTACTGGGGAACTGGAATCAGGTCATTAGGTTTTGCAGGCAAGTGCCCTAACCACTGAGCAAACTCTCCAGACCTAAACATCAATGCTGTCATCTATAAAATAGAGTGTGGAGAGTGAGCACATCACAGAACTACTGAGGAAAATGAATGGATGAGCACAGCCTCACAGCACAAATGTACCCACACACTGTAGCCCAGAAATACCCAGCATGCTGAAGCCCATCTCAAATAAATTATCTCATGAATAACTATATTGATCACATGCTCAAACAACATTCTAGAATGCTGGGTTAAATGCAGCATGTTAATAAAATAAACATTTCTTTTTTTAATGTTGGTCTAGAAAATTTGAAATTATGTATGTCCATACATGGCATTTCTACATGGACAGAAAACAGTCCTTGAACCACTGCCTGCTGGAGACTAACACACCCTCCTTCCTTTAGAAAGAGTCTACATTTTAAGCCAGCTTGTTGTCTTTTCAGTGTATGCTCAATCTTACTTTTAATAACACTGACACTTTCAGAGCCTTTCAGCCAGCTCCTCTAAATCTATGCCTTTTCCTTCAATTACCTAGAGCTCAGGAAAGCCTTCCCGGTGCAGAGTCTACACAGCTATGGCTCCCTCCACGGTGCCCAGGGCCCAGGGAGCAAATGAAGGCCAAGGGCTGCCCTGTCACCGTGAAGGAGGAAGCACTTTGTATCCCAACAATATCCAAGCCAGAGGATCCATGGGCACCTCGTTCACAATAACTGCTATTCCTCACACTGAGAGTGTGGGCACCATTATCTTCAGGACACAGAGGCACGGAAGAGTTACAGAGTTTGCTTGGTGGCATAGAGCAAGGAAGGGCTGTATGAGGATGGAGCGCTCCCGAACAGACTCTAGGGCCTATGATGGGCTTGCTGCCAGACTAAGCAGCCTCTTTCTGGTGGGCAAGAAAGGGCCTGCGCCTGCCTGTGCCAGCAGACTGTTCAGAGCACAAACGCAGCCTCGCAGGCAGGATCGCACTGCCTTCACGGATGCTAGGACACAGTTGGCAGAGATCTGCACTCTGGGCTCTCTGCTGGAGACTGGCTTCTGGAAGAATGCATCCATACTTGGCTACCTACATGTTCCTTTACCAAGAGCCTATTTAAGATTGTGGATCATAGCCAGGAGGATCACCAGAGTTTACGAAAGTTCAAGATCAGTCTGGGCAACACGGCAAGACCCCCATCTCAAATAAAAAGGGATAGCCAATCAGAAATGTGTACTATTAACACACCTGTCCACCACGGCATCTGAATTAGATTAATATCAACAATGTCTCCAAAATAGATAAACACACCTGTCATCTCTGAGTTTCCTCCACACCTGACAGGGTCATACTACCTAAGGAGGCCATGCCAGCTAGGGCACCTCCAGAATGATCTATGGCTGGCAGCCCCCTCAAACCTGTTTTCTGTTCCAACCTACAGGCATTACAGATATGACCACAGTCCCCCTAATGTGAACCCCCAGGGACTAGAGCTATTCCAAAATGAAGGTCGAGCTCTCCACAGGTGCACAAGGCCCTGAGACGTCCTCTGGGAGCTCCTGTCCCATCCTCCCTACACTCCCAGTTCTACCTGCGTTTACTGCTCTCACCACTGCTGCTAGAAGATGCTTCCTTTAAGCTTCATTCCCTCTATCCATCATCCATCTATCCCACAATCATGCTGGCAGGTCAGGACAGAGTAAGCAAGGACATATGGGACCCTCACTTCTATAGGAGAAAGCTGCAGCCTTCAATATAGCATGACACCTAGCACTCCCAACTGGGCTGACCCCAGTTCCACCCACACAGCAAGTAGTGCTGAGCCTCCTGGGACAGGTGTAGAGGCAGCAGTTGCCCCCAGCCTCAGCACCCCAATGGGCTTCCTGGCAGCACGGAGAGCACCAATACACCTCTGCTTTGGTCTTAGGCTGCAGAAAGGGCTGTGAAGACGGAAGGACAAGGTCAAAGTGCCTGTCTACTTGGTGTTGGTGAGGCCCCTATCTTGGCATCCAGACACTACCTTTGCTGTGTACCTTCATGCAATGAGGAGCAAGCCCTGATGTCTCTTCTCACATGACACTGATTCATCATGACCCAGTTCTCAAGACTTCATCGAAACCTCATCTCCCCACAGGCCCCACCTCCAGAGTCATTATGACTGGAGGGAGGGGGGGTTTGATTTCAACTCATGAGCTTGGGGAAATACAATACACAACAAAGACTACAAGTGTTTGTATCTTGTGGAAAACCTGACTAAATGCAAAGGATCTAAAATGCAGACCAACAAAGATCTCTCAGAACAGAAAGCTGCTCATGGGCCTGGTAGACTCAGGTGCTCTTCCCTCAAGTGCCCCTGCCTGGGTGTTCTTGCCTGGGTACTGATTGCTCCTTTGGGTCTGCACCTCTCCCTCAGGTGTTCCTGCCTGGCTGCTGTTTCCTCAGGTCGGTGCTGCCACAAGGCCCTACACAGCCTCAGGGAGCAGGCCTGACTGGCCATACCAACGCTCATAGGTTCTCCTGTTGATGGGGCATGGCACCCTTATGTGAGCGGTTGCTTACAACTGTGGCACATGTCCACCTACAGCCAGTCAGCCACTCTCCTGGAGTGGGCTGAGAGCATGTGTCTGCAAAGGCTGGCACACAATGCCCAGGTGACTCTGGTCAGAGGGCCTGGAAGCAGCTCAGACGTCACCAACAGTCAGATTGTAAGATCTATGTCACATGTGCAGTGACACAAATAAACGGGACCTGGCAGGTGAAAGAAAGAAAACGTGTCTGAGAGCCCTCTGCTGTGCCCAGTCATGGGTATCCTGAAGAGGCCAAGCAGATCAGCAAGGCCTGAGAGTAGCCCACGAGCAGGGGACAGGAAGACCACAGCCACAGCCTGGAGCCAGGTGGCCCACGGGCAGGGGGCAGGAAGGCCACGGCCTGGAGCCAGCGCCATGGTGTTCTTGGAAGGCCATGACAATGGGCATCAGAAGCCAGTGTCTCAACCATGAACAAATTTCATCCCAGGTTAAAGCACTTAGCATGGCAAAGGCTGCACACAACAGACGTCAAGAGGCATCCCCACTATGAGAAGACCCCAGAGGCTCCCCGGCTCCCCAGTAATTAAGATGTTTCCAGAGAGGCTTCCCTTCCTCCTGCCCAACAGGCCTCTCCTGGGCCTCCCACATAACTGCAGCACTGGCCTCCTCACTTCAGGCTGTGCTATGATGTGAAGGGTTGCCTCCTACTCTAGGCCAGGCCCTGGTCTAGAAGATGGGAGTGTCCCTGCCTCTATGGAATGAGATTACTTCACAGTATGTCAGGAAGGCTCGGGTGAAGCCAGGCCTGGTAGTGTAGGCCTATTATCCCAGCTACTTAGGAGGCTGAGACAAGAGGACAGCAAGTTCAAGGCCTCTCTGGGTGAAATAGTGAGTCCACAGCTAGCCTGGGTAAACTGGCAAAAATTAACTTTGTAAAAAAGGATAGTTCAGTCGGTGGTAGACAGTAAGCCTAACTTGTGCAAGACCCTACGTTCAACAGCCAAATAAAGGCAGGGATGGAGGAGAGGAAAGCATGACAGAAGAAAGTACGGTGGGGTGGAAAGAAGGGCTTGTCAGGTTACCCAAGGCAATCAGGTGGTGACTACTTTGCAAGGAGCAACATAAGAGGGCAGGAAGCAAAGGGCTCTACTCAGAGCATATGTCAAGGTCCTGAAGTCAGAGCACAGGCAGCCGGTGTAGGGTACAGGGGGAAGGTGCTCCTGCAAGACCTCAAAGGCATGGTGAGGACCTGACTCCTGCCTAGGCTGCTCTGTGAAGAAGACTATAAGAAATTAAAGGCAAATCTGACAGAGGATTAATATCCAGGAACCAACCTAGATGACCCTCAGCTGATGAATGGATAATGAAGATGTGGTTCATTTTTACAATGGAGTACTATTCAGCTGTAAAGAAAAATGAAACTGTGAAATTCGCAGGGAAACAGATGTATCTGGAAAAGATCATACTAAATGAGGTAACTCAGGCCCAGAAAGCCAAATGCCATATGCTCTCCCTCATATAATGGCAGTCAGTAACCAGAGATTGTTACTAAGAAAACTTCAGTGCCGAGGATGGGATAACTTCCAGTGAGTTGCTGCCAGGGAGGTTGCTGAGCCCCCCAAAACATAACAGGCCATTTCCAAGGCTCTTGGTTGCCCACCAGAATGAGATGCTAAGACCCTCTTGCTGAAGACCACATATGCTTGGACTGCAGGTCACTGAGAAATCTACCTGGAACTGAGCAGGAAACCTTCTCCCTGTTAGCCAGCTGACAGAAAGCTGGAAAAAGCTATGGCTGCATGCAGCCCTATGGGAGAGAGAAGTCACCAACCATGGTGAACAGCAGTGGACCTTGCAAGCCTTAAGACTGGCCAGCCAGGCCAAATGTGCCAACTGGGGCAATGGTGACACGTCTATTGTGGGGGAAACCAACTGCTATCTAATTGGACTGGAGGCCCACTCCACGGGAGGGAAAGCATGCCTGGTACTGAAGACCTAGTCAAAAG